>PRKT01000915.1:104296-154466 GCA_003671525.1 Saccostrea glomerata | reverse complement strand
AGATGACCAGAGCAGAGGACATACAGCCCCCCCCCCCCCCCCCCCCCCACAAAAAAAAAACATAAAAAAGAGACAAAATAATAAAAATATAAAAGTAATGTTTCTTATTGTAAGTAACCTTATAGTAATGCGTAAATTCTACAAAGTCTTTTTATTACCTTTTTTCGGACATAAGCAATCTAACTTCTTAAACAATAAATGAATACATTTAAGGGATATAAAAGCAGAGTTCTCCACATTTGAAAGTTTAACCATGGAGGCAGGGTTCTCCTCATTTGAAAATTTCATGGAGGAAGCTGCGTGAAGGCGAAATTTTGCCGAAAACACCAATGCATCTTAGACTTACTAATCTTCATTTATCAATGATTGGTTTTAAAATTTTTAAATTTACCCATTGAAACGCAAAACAATTAAATAACAGTTACTAACACTTTTAAAAGTAGAAAAAATTGAATTGAAGAGGATTTATCCTATATCTTACTTCACAAATGTACCAAAATTTGCCCAAAATGTAGTAACCTTGTGAAGGAATTTAAAGAAAAAAAATGTTGATACAGCTAGCCAGTAACCATGGCATTAGATTAATAATTAGAAGAATTGTAGTCTGTTGTATGAAATGTTTTGTTTCAATATGACTAAAACTGATGAATGGGTAGTGTTTTTTTTATGTTGAAACACAAAGGAACATTTAGACCAGTGTCCTTTTTTCTAAACGTTTTATTTTTCTAGATATTGCATTAATCACCCAGATTAACTGTTGCTTACTTCTCCACGTGCCCAGAGCTAAACATAGTGCCACGCGACATTTCATAACAACGGGGAGTAACTTTAAAACTACGGTTGTGATTTAGACGCAGGCCCAATGCACATTTTATCAATAAAAAAAAAACAGAGCACCGGAAATTGATTAAATATATAGGAATATGAAATTTATACAGAGTGTTTTTTTCTGGCACAGAAACTTGAATCGCAAGCGTGACGAGTGTTGTGCTCGTAATTATCGTACCGGTATTTTAATCTTTTATAAAACCGTATATATCTAATCATGAACATGTTGAAGTTCCCCAAAATTATCTACATGTGTAAAGGATAATTAACTCTCAATATATTGATCATCTGATTGATTCTCCATTGATTGTCACGCTTCACAGCATAGTCGCTGATTACGACGTGTATGTTTAGCACAGTCCGCTTTCCTTCGAGGCATGCGGGGTGCACGGCAGTCGTAGTATAAACACAATAAACTACTCAAGTCATTAAAAATGTAGGTGTTAGGACTGAAATGCAATAAAATTTAATCATGGTGGATGCCGATTTTAACCATGGCGCAGCGCACATAAATTTAACCATGGCGGGCCGACATGGTGAAACCCCTTATGGAGAACCCTGAAAAGAATGCCTCCATCCACCATGAACACAACAAATTCTACAATAATTATGGTTTTCAAAAAATAAGAAGAACAAGGTAGCTTTTTTACAGACTTGAGTTCAATTGATTTATTTCTGTTTTCATCGACTTAGTCGATAGTGGGACAGGGCATAAAACAAAGACCTAGATATGGGACAAATTGCGTAGAAGGAGAAAACATTCTTTGTCAAACCCGCCTTTAGGCCAAAGAATGGATTTGGTACACCAATATTCTATATTTTGGCTAGTCACTTTTGTTTTGTTACTTTGCACGGCGATAGTGAGAACTGAGTGCAAGGTAGATCTACTCCATGAAATGCTACTTACTGCAAAAGAAGGATATGGAGATAACGAACAGTATTTAGTCTCAAAGTGCATTAAACAATACAAAATAAGAACAGAGCAAACACGGACCCCCGAAACATCAGAGGTGGGATCAGGTGCCAAAATTAAATATGTTGTAGAACTCTGATTATTGTATTTGCCTTGCTTTTGGGCGACATTGCTTCATCCATCAGTTTATTTTTTGTTTTATATCTATGGATCTTTTACATTGTTGTATATAATTATCAGGTGACTAATTAAATCCTATTGCCTCTTGTTTTTCTGTAGACAGAAATTCTAGCATCTAATCAGTCTTACTATAAAGGAATGAGGAAAGGTACGTGTACATAAATTGGCGTATACAAAATGGTTTGCAAACACTGGTCATGAGTGTTAAGTTGGTCTATTAATTAATTAGCGCTACACATATTCCCGCCGTATATCAAAACAAATGATAATATGTAATAGAAGTAGTGCATATGCAATTTTACAAAACTTCCTTATTTTTATTATGCTTTGAAATTTTTTAATCTACCTCAGTTTATTTAATACTGAAGGATAAACTCTGATTGAAAAAAAAATCACGGATCATAATGCATTTATATATTAAAAGCGTTGAGGAATTATTTAGTAATGCAAAGGCATAATTCAAGGTTACTTTTCTTTTTTAAACGCCAACTGCTTATATGCAAACCTTCCCCGAGTCCGGTCCGTCTCTAAAACCTTCGACTACCTTTTAGGCTTCTACATGTACAATTCAAACATCTAAAATTATAACGCCGATTTAGCATATCAATCTTAAAGGCAGCGGTTTCAAACCGGTCGGTTTTCCGTAAGTAAGGTTAGTGTCGGGTGGAGCTTAATCAAAGTGGATGAGAAGCTTCGCTGGAATGACACTGGCTAGTGTATACCTATCTATATACACAGGATGTAACCTGAATAAATTACCTGTGTACTTTTCCCTATGATATAGTAAAACAAAGTTATTGTTTTTCTTGTGTAAATCAATTACAATGTTGACCGTAAAATTATGAAATAAAGCTTGCAAATATTTTTGCTGTGAACAGAATCCTACATAATTTTTTTCCTTGTAACATTAATATTTTTTTTTTAAATAATTTGACAATTTCAATCATACTGTTTGATTGTTAATGAATATCAAATGTTAAAACGAATATAGAGCCAAGTTCTGTTGATGTAAGCTGTCGACACAAAGGGAAGTAATTCAAATTGCGCGGCGTTTATGCAAAACAAAAAAGAAAGTGATTTATAAATAAGTATCCCAGTAAAATAAAACTTGGAAACGCTTTTTGGAAGCTTCATTTTATAGAAATATTATAAACTAGATAAATATTGTAGAAGATATTTCCTACTTGATTTTTCTAGACGCAAGATCTTTAAAAATGACCAGGGCTTCGGACCGAGGTAATTGCTTTCCTGACAGCTAGCTATTACCCGGTAAAAGAGGGTTAAATCATATGAGTCGTCCTATATTTGTTTCCTTCCAGATTCATAATTTCAAAATATATATCCTATGCAAGATGTTTAAATCCGAATAATATAATTATCTTTTAAAACTGATTATTATTCCAGAACTTCAAAATGTCACATTGTCTCGAGGAAAAGCGACACGAAACACAATTTCTTATAAAAACACGAGCAATATTACAATGTTGTCTTTTTTTACAGAAAATTAAACGTGAATATTTTCCATCAGTAAGAATTAGTTTTTAATAGATCTTATCATTATATGCCCAAATTTTATACTACAGTAAAACTCAGTTATAACGAAGTCACGGGGACCTTTGTATTCACTTCGCTATATCCGCAACTCGTTATATCCATATAAGGAATACGTTAAATTTATAAAGCTGGGGATCCAAAATAACTTCGCTATAACAGCAAATTCGCTATATCCGTGTTCGTACTAAACGAGTTTTGCTGTATTGGGATACTGAAAAGGAATTCTTAGGGCTTTTAGAAAATTCTTTGTTAATTTTGCCAAGCATTATTTTTCAGTCATGATTATTTATACTGACGTGTCAATTTAATTATGTTCCCCAAACGAAGTTTGGGAACATATTGTTTTTACTCTTATTATTTTTCTTCTTCTTCCTGGGTACTTTTTTGTCCGGGAATGATCTTGTAAACTGTTCATCCGATGTAGGTAAAACCTTTTTAGGGTTAGTAGACATGTTATGTAGATTTGCCTAGTCAAGGTCATTTTGCGCGCACGTGCTTGCAAGAGCGCGCACGTGCAATACGTTAAATGACCAATATAATGGATATTGCTGTAACTTTTCTTTTTTTTGATGAATTTTTTTTTAACCCATAATGTAAGGATAATTAGTAGTATAGACAAGATGGCATGGTCAAAATAGCAAGATCTCACGCGCTTGCACGTGCGCTTCGCTCTGATTGGCTGAAACTAAAGTCTCAATATCTTTCTTGTTTCGTGTCATAATCTTTTGAAATTTTGAACGTAGACCTACATTATGAAGATCTACAGCATGATATATAAAAATGTTCATGAAAGCATGCGCATGCGCACGTGCTGCAATTTGGTTGCCTGAAACTTTAAATGGCTATATCTCCTTTGTTTTTTGACGAAATGCTTTGAAATTCAAAACATTGTCATGCATGAGGATATCCTAAAATAAGATAAAGAAAAAAAATTCCTGAAATCACGTGCATGCACGTGTGCTGCAGTCTGATTGGCTGAAACTTTATATGGCTATATCTCCTTTGTTTTTTGACGAAATGTTTGGAATTTTAAAATATAGTCATTCATTTAGATATCCTTCAATACGATAAAGACAAAAATATATGAAATCATGCGCATGTATGTGTGCTGCAATCTGATTGGCTGAAACTTCAAATGGCTATAACTCCCTTGTTTTTCAACCAAACAGGATGGGATTTAGAACATAGATAAATATAAGGGACTCCTACAAGAAGGTGTTGTCATTATGCACGTGCGTGCACGTGAAATCAGTAAAATTAAAAATACACTCGAATGAGTGTATTTTTTAAATACTTCTGGATTAAATGCTTTGATATTAAGTATATTAAAATTTAAGATAGTGTAGACAAGATTATATGGTCGTTACGCACAAGAACACGCGTGCAATGCCAATTTAACATATATTTTGAATTTTTCTGGGAAGACCTTGATTAAGTCTAAATTCCATAAAGTATTTCTTATTTAATAGAAATTACAGGGAATATGGCACCAAAAGGGAGTTGGGGAGCGTTTGGGGAACATCTGTAACGGTCCCCGTTACAATTAGCACTAGTTATTGTTAATTTCGCCATCTCAGTAATACTCAGTTTCAATTAATTTATTTGTAAATTTTAGAATGTACATATCTAAATCACCAGAATGGAACCCTCAGATTATGTTCAAAATTAATTAATCCTGAAAGAAATTCATACAAATTCATTTATTAATTTTATTTTTGCATTACATTCTGGTAGATTGAATTTAGGGTCATCATTGACCAGCATGTTCAATGATGTGAAACGCTGATACGTATACCCCAAAAATATGCACTGATTTTCTGCCCTTAGGCGATTGAAATCGCGGGTGTTGATACCATTTAAAAAACAATAATCGGCCAGGTACATGTAAACACAAGCAAAAGAAAAAAAATATTGAATTACAATTCACGGTATTTTCAACAGTTTATTTATAAAATAAATGTACTCTTTTGATAAACTTGTTTATAAATTAAAAACTACTGGAAATTTATTAATAAATTGCCCAATGATTATTCGCATTGTTTAAGTCATTGAAGAAATGTAGCATAATTTTTTTCATGGACATTTAAAGGTACTTTGACACAGATTTGAAGTTATTATTTTCTCTATAATACTACGACTTATATATTTTGATAGCATTACACACAAAAATTAATTCACAATCTTATTTCATATAAAAGATATTAAAATCTAAAAATATTTTTTTGCGGGTTTGATTGACACATCCTTGCTTTTTCACAAATTAATTTTATTCTTAATCCCTAGGAAAAAGTGGCGATCTCGTTTTGTATAAATGAAAAAATATTAATACTATAGTCCAGAAAATTCAGAGTAGACAAGTCCGAAAGCAGAACAAACACACGAGTGTGCTCGATTTGCTAAACTCTGTACGCAACTCTTAGTTCGGAATGACGATACTTGTGAAGGATTTTTGCTTTCTAATATTTCTACTCTGAATAAAATTATTTTCTGGATAAAAGTTTTAATATTTTTCATTAATACACAACAAAATTGCCACTTTTCCTAAGGATTAAGAAAAAGGTTAAAATTCAAAGTGTTTAGGGGATTTAAAAGTATCTGACTCAAGAAAAAGAAGACTCATCACCCACTTAAAGAATATTATGAATAATGTAAAATAAAATTCAAGCTCATTGAATATTATATTTACGCATCGTACATTGTTATTTTTTACTTATCTCACGCTACAGCATACAATGTCTTCCTTTATGTAATACATAATTAATTTAAATGTTTCCGTTTCCACTTATGTGCTAAGTTATATTAAAATCAGACTAAAACTGTAGGAGGAGTAGCATTTTGAAAAAAAAATGTTTACAGACAGACGGACGGACGGCGGACGCATTTTTATCGCATAAGCTCTTCTGGTCTCTTACCAGTAGAGCTAAAACGTGTCAATAAAAATCACTTAAGCTGTTCAGAGTAAAAAAAATCATATTTTGTTGGTTCTTTGGGTACTTTTTCAACATAAAGAAAACGCATAATTGCAATACGTGTGCGGTGTTTAATTCGCAGTACAGAAATCAATGTTATGAACGTGGTTCTCTGCTGAACTTTTAAAGTGTGAACTTGTCTAATTATTATCGAAAATTCCATTTGCAATCATCGTCCGGGGTAGAAAAAAAAATAAGGTTTCTCTCTTTTAATTCCAGTGTTCAGCGAGGTCAGATGATAATTGCTTGTGCAAGTCATGCAATGGTACCTTACAAAATACAGATTGCTTGTGCATTGGTTATTTAACGTTCCTCTAGAAAGCTTTTTATTCATATGGAGAGAAAAAAACTTGCCGATGGAGGGCTAAAAATTCGTAACTATAATTTGCACTTGCAGCCATTCAGCAGTGCGGGATCTTTTCGTGACAGTACTGACTCCGACACGGGGCTACTGTTTACATGTAAACGGACTCAATTTTAAAGTACCGGTCTCCACGTCCCACAATGGGATTCGAACCCACTTCGTAAGGATGAACTCCTTACTGAGCAACTCTAGAGCAGAATCTAAGCACTGCGCACTGATCATCATTTTGTACGTTCTATGGTCGGTACAATGACCTTGTCAACAAATACTTTATATTTTATTATTGAGTCGCATGCTTACTGACTTTATTCATACTAATTGTTAAACAGTTATTCACACACTGAATTGACGACGATTTTTCCCGTTATTTTCCGATCATGACAAGGAACAAACGGTGAGTATGACCGGTCAACAGGGGATGCTCACTTCTCCAATGCACCTGATCCCACCTCTGATGTTTCGGAGGCCCGGGTTTGCTTTGCTCCTATTTTGTATTGTTTTATGGACTTTGATATTAAAAACTGTTCGTTATCTTCTTATTAATGATTAAAGTTAATTAATGGTTTACAATCATAAGATGAACAACGGCACATGATTTCGAAGTTTATTTTGTTAAACAACTAACTGACGATAAAATATGGCGCTTATTGTTTTTAACTGTGGCGCCAAGAAATTTAACTGTGACGGGACCGCCACGTAAACTGATATTAAGTAGAAAATTTTGGTCAAAGGTATTAAATTTTACATCGTGCACTGTTCTAGCAAAACGAATATATATAGTATAATTAAAAATAACCACATACTTCACTCTATCCTATACACAAACTCAGACACCTGATCTTACCTTTGAAGGTCCATGTTTGCTCTGCTCCTATTTTGTATTGTTTTATGGACTTTGATATGGAATACTGTTCTTTATCTCCATATACTTTTTTTCATTAAATTCTAAGTTAGGAAACCCTTTTTTTACTTTTGAAAAAAAAGAAAAAGAAAATGGAAGATTCTGAAATAAACGAAATTGTAAGTAATGTACTTTTTCATATAATACAGCTCTTTATTCTGTTAATTGAAAATGTACGAAAAAATGTTTTATATTTTATATTGTTTAGCAAAATAATTTAGCATATATAGTCTATGCCTTTGACATCTCTCAATTGATGCACCGAAGAATTCTATGAAAGAAAGTATGGTTTTAGCGTACATGTAACTGTGCCCTAAAACGTTATGTCATCAAAAAATTTTGAAACTGGCTTAAATATTAATTAAGTATATGACTGTGATAGTTTAGAAAAGAATATGTCAGAGAGGATTACCATTCTGCCAATATGACGTCATTAATGTGATTTGATTCTGTATTTTTAAAAGAAAAAGCCTCAAGAAGGAAGGAGGACCAATTTTAATAGTAAATTTTTCTTAGAAAATAGTGTCCACAGCCGTCGCCAACTTTGATTTTTTGAAACGTTGTTCAAAAAAAAAATCATATATCTTAAAATCTTTGTGGGCATTTCCTGTGGACAATTCCGTTCAAGTGGAAATTTAAGCAAGACGCAAATTTAGTGATTTGTCATTAAAATGGTTAGAAATTATTCTAGCGATTCTAAAATGCTCACTTAAGAGGTCAAAGCAAATAAAAAGCAGTTAATTTTTAGCAATATTTGATTTAAGCGATCCCCACATTCTCGCTAATAGTGCCAAAATTAATCCTTAGTAAAATTCTGCTTATACGGTATTTTCTGAAAGAAAATTCAACTGAAAATTGGTGTCTTCTGCAACTTTTGAAGAAAATACAGGAAAATGCCCATGTTTCTGACGTCACAATTACCATTTTAAAACATATCGGAGAAAAATGATTTGTACGATATTTTCTTCAAGGAATTTCAATCATTCAGAATGCATTATTTCATCTTTCACACCAATTTTATTTTTCAGAAAATCACAGGGCAAGATATGTACAGAATCCAGACCTTGTTCTTGATTAATTGTGATGATTAATTCAATGCTTGTTAAATTTATAATGCCATCACTTATTTATCTAATTACATATGTTATTCATGTTATTATTAATAACATGTTTACAACCGACTACAATTTGTTGTATTCAAACTTCATCTAAAAGAAATGTCTGGACTCTTCTGTATTTAAGAAGGCTTCATGTATTCATTTTTGCCATTAAAAATGCTTGGAAAATAACTGAAAAAAATGGGCTGATTTATTTAATTGTTTTTGGGATCTTTTCGGTAATTGAAAAAAAAAATGTCTGGAACCTTCTTTATTTATGACGGATGTTCCCATATCTTTTATGTGATAAGATTAATTGAATAACAACTGAATGCAATACATTTTCTTCATGTTTTGTAGGGATCTTTTCTTGAACAGAATTACCGTAATACAGGACAATGCCTTCAATGGTTTACAAAACCTTTCTACACTGTGAGTATATCTATGTTTTAATCATTTGACATTCTGTATATGTACTAATTGTAATTACTAGGTAGAGACAGGGATATATGGGAATGTACCTTACCATAACGTTTGGAAAAATTTCTTTTCCCCATACATATTCAGAACCTGCCCTCGGATCATGAAACAGACTTAGAATTAACTGACATTTTCATCACCTGTAAAATATTTAATTATATTAAAATATTTATTAAATACTTAAATTATCTTAAAATTTTTAAATATCAACACTATAGTGAATCAATATCTAAACAAATTTTAAGTTTGTTCTGGTTGACTTCCACAAAATTTAAGTAAAGCATGGCGATTTTGACTTCAGCTTACGATACTTCATGATTTTGGGGCCAAATATAGCTAGATAAAATAAATCCCACAAACAATAGAAGTCTTAGGGCATACAGGGCATAAAACACGACTTCTCCAAAAGACCCAACCTGACACAAAACAGTCCTTGAGCAGTCCTACAGCGGTCCAAGAGCAGTCCCATACCAGTCACAGAGAGGTCACAGCAGTCCCAGCGGTCCCAGAGAGCATGCGCAGTCCCAGCAGACCCAGTGGGCGGGGTTTATTAATTCCATGGGCGGAGCTAACTCAGAAATGAGATAGGAGATAAGCAATGGAACTATAAAAGGCAGTATATATTGATTCTGGATAGTATGCCAGGAATCCTTATATGTATGCGAAGGTCATTTATGAACAGTACGCATATAGAAACAAATTGAATTAATAGTTATTGAAAGAAGAAGGCTTTAGCACTTACATGTATGAATCAAACTGAACATGAACATTCAAACATAATTATCGGGTATATCAATAATTCAATAATTCAATTTCTATTTTTTTTTTTAGCGATTTATACTGTTTCCTGTATTTAGTTCTTAAACAAAAAATTAAAAGTGAATATTTTCCATCAGTAAGAATTAGTTTTAAACAGATCTTATCAATATATGCCCAAATTTCCTACTATCGGGATACTCAAAAGGAATTCTTAGGGCTTTAAGAAAATTCGTTGTTAATTTTGCCAAACATTATTTTTCAATCATGATTATTTTTACTGACATGTCAATTTAATTATTGTTAATTTCTCTATGTCAGTAATACTCAATTTCAATTGATTTATTTGTAAATTTTAGAATGTACATCTTTAATGCACCAGAATAGAACCCTCAAATTATGTTAAAAATTAATTAATCCTGAAAGAAATTCATACAAATTGCATTTATCAATTTTATTTTTTGCATTACATCCTGGTAGATTGAAATTAGGGTCATTGTTGACCAGCATTTTCAATGATGTGAAACGCTGATACGTACAACCAAATAACATGCACTGATTTTCTGCCCTAAGGCGATTGAAACTGTGGGTGTTGATACCATTTAATAAACAGGTACATGTAAACACAAGTAAAAGAAGAAAGATATTAATTACGATTCACGGTATTTTAAACAGTTTATTTATAAAATAAATGTACTGTTTTTAAAACTTGTTCATAAATTAAAAATTACCGGTAATTCAATAATAAATTCCCCAATGATTATTTACATTGTTTAAGTTATGGAAGAAAGGTAGCATAATTTTTTTTTCATGGTCATTTATAGGTACTTGGACACAGATTAGAAGTTATTATTTTCTCTATAATATTACGACTTATGTATCTTAATAGCATTTCACACAAAAATTAATTAAAAATCTTTTTTCATGTAAAAAATATTAAAATTTTAATTTTTTGGCGGGTTTGATTGACACATCCCTGCTTTTTCACAAATTAATTCTATTCTTAATCCTTAGGAAAAAGTGGCAATCTCGTTTTGTATAAATGAAAAATATTAATACTATAATCCAGAAAATTCAGAGTAGACAAGTTCGAAAGCAAAACAAACACAAAATATTTGTCAGTCCGTGCAGTTCTGGTTAGCACACTGTGACGAATGAACACACCCGGTCAATTGTATACATAAACAATATCAGATCTCGTGCCCTGTTTACAAAAACTGTGTACATAACACGAGTGTGCTCGATTTGCTAAACTCTGTACGCAACTCTTAGTTCGGAATGACGTTACTTGTAAAGGAGTTTTGCTTTCTAATATTTCTACTCTGAATAAAATTATTTTTCTGGATAAAATTTTTAATATTTCTCATTAATACACAACAAAATAGCCACTTTTTCTAAGGATTAAAAATAAGGTTAAAATTAAAAGTGTGTAGGTTTTTTTTAAAATATCCGACTCCAAAAAAAAGACTCCTCACCCACCTAAAGAAAAATAAGAATAATTTAAAATCGAATTCAAGCTCATAGAATATTATTTTTACCCATCGTACATTGTTAATCATTTCTTATCTCACGCTACAGCTTACCATGTCTTCCTTTATATAATACGTAATCATTTTAAATGTTTCCGTCTCCACTTGTGTGCTAAGTTATATCAAAGTCAGGCCAAAACTGTGGGAGGAAAAGCATTTTGAAAAAAATGTTTACAGACAGACGGAATGACGACGGACGCATTTTTATTGCATAAGCTCTTCTGGTCTCTTACCAGTAGAGCTAAAACTTGTCAATAAAATCACTTAAGCTGTTCAGAGTAAAAAAAAAATCATATTTTGCTGGTTCTTTGGGTACTTTTTCAACATAAAGAAAACGCATAATTGCAATACGTGTGCGGTGTTCAATTTGCAGTACAGAAATCAATGTTATAAACGTGGTTCTCTGTTGAACTTTTAAAGTGTGAACTTGTCTAATTATTTTCAAAAATTCCATTTGCAATCATCGTCCGGGGTAGAAAAAAATAAGGTTTCTCTCTCTTCATTCCAGTGTTCAGCGAGGTCAGATGATAATTGCTTGTGCAAGTCAAACAATGGTCCCTAATAAAATACATAGATTGCTTGTGCATTGGTTGTTTAACGTCCCTCTAGAAGGCTTTTTATTCATATGGAGAAAAAAAAAACAACTTGCCGATGGAGGGCTAAAAATTCTGAACTATAATCAGCACTTGTAGCCATTCAGCAGTGCGGACTAAGTACTGACTCCGACACGGGGCCTCTGTTTACCTGTAAACAGACTCAAAGTACCGGTCTCCACTTCCCACAATGGGATTCGAACCCACTTCGTAAGGATGAACTCCTTACTGAGCAACTCTAGAGCAGAATCTAACCACTGCGCACTGATCATCATTTTGTACGTTCTATGGTCGTTACAATGACCTGTCAACAAATACTTTATAATTTATTATTGAGTCGCATGCTTACTGACTTTATTCATACTAATTGTTAAACAGTTATTCACACACTGAATTGACGACGATTTTTCCCGTTATTTACCGATCATGACAAGGAACAAACGGTGAGTACAATGTATGACCGGTCAACAGGGGATGCTCACTTCTCCAATGCACCTGATCCCACCTCTGATGTTTCGGAGGCCCGGGTTTGCTTTGCTCCTATTTTGTATTGTTTTATGGACTTTGATATTAAAAACTGTTCGTTATCTTCTTATTAATGATTAAAGTTAATTAATGGTTTACAATCATAAGATGAACAACGGCACATGATTTCGAAGTTTATTTTGTTAAACAACTTACTGACGATAAAATATCTTAGTCTGGCGCTGATTTTTTTTAACTGTGGCGCCAAGAAATTTAACTGTGACGGGACCGCCACGTAAACTGAGATTAAGTACAAAATTTTGGACTAAGGTTTTAAATTTTACATCGTGCACTGTTCTAGCAAAACGAATATATATAGTATAATTTTAGAATAACCACATACTTCACTCTATCCTATACACAAGCTCAGACACCTGATCTTACCTTTGAAGGTCCACGTTTGCTCTGCTCCTATTTTATATTGTTTTATGGACTTTGATATGGAATACTGTTCTTTATCTCCGTATCATTTTTTTCATTAAATTCTAAGTCAGGAAACCCTTTTTTACTTTTGAAAAAAAAAAGAAAATGGAAGATTCTGAAATAAACGAAACTGTAAGTAATTTACTTTCTCATATATAATACAGCTCTTCTTTCTGTTAATTGAAAATGTACGAAAAAATGTTTTACATTTTATATTGTTTAGCAAAATAATTTAGTATATATAGTCTATGCCTTTGACATCTCTCAGTTGATGCACCGAAGAATTCTATGAAAGAAAGTATGGTTTTAGCGTACATGTAACTGTGCCCTAAAACGTTATGTCATCAAAAAATTTTGAAACTGGCTTAAATACTAATTAAGTATATGACTGTGATAGTTTAGAAAAGAATATGTCAGAGAGGATTACCATTCTGCCAATATGACATCATTAATGTGATTTGATTCTGTATTTTTAAAAGAAAAAGCCTCAAGAAGGAAGGAGGACCAATTTTAATAGTAAATTTTCTTAGAAAATAGTGTCCACAGCCGTCGCCAACTTTGATTTTTGAAACGTTGTTCAAAAAAAAAAAAAAAAAAAAAAACATATATCTCAAAATCTTTGTGGGCATTTCCTGTGGACAATTCCGTTCAAGTGGAAATTTAAGAAAGACGCAAATTTAGTGATTTGTCATTAAAATGGTTAGAAATTATTCTAGCGATTCTAAAATGCTCACTTAAGAAGTCAAAGCAAATAAAAATCAGTTAATTTTTTAGCAATATTTGATTTAAGCGATCCCCACATTCTCGCTAATAGTGCCAAAATTAATCCTTTGTAAAATTCTGCTTATACGGTATTTTCTGAAAGAAAATTCAACTGAAAATTGGTGTCTTCTGCAACTTTTAAAGAAATACAGGAAAATGCCCATGTTTCTGACGTCACAATTACCATTTTAAAACATATCGGAGAAAAATGATTTGTACGATATTTTCTTCAAGGAATTTCAATCATTCAGAATGCATTATTTCATCTTTCACACCAATTTTATTTTTCAGAAAATCACAGGGCAAGATATGTACAGAATCCAGACCTTGTTCTTGATTAATTGTGATGATTAATTCAATGCTTGTTAAATTTATAATGCCATCACTAATTTATCTAATTACATATGTTATTCATGTTATTATCAATTACATGTTTACAACCGACTACAATTGGTTGTATTCAAACTTCATCTAAAAGAAATGTCTGGACTCTTCTGTATTTAAGAAGGCTTCATGTATTCATTTTTGCCATTAAAAATGATTGGAAAATAACTGAAAAAAATGGGCTGATTTATTTAATTGTTTTTGGGATCTTTTCGGTAATTCAAAAAAAATGTCTGGAACCTTCTTTATTTATGACGGATGTTCCCATATCTTTTATGTGATAAGATTAATTAAATAACAACTGAATGCAATATATTTTCTTCATGTTTTGTAGGGATCTTTCCTATAACAGAATTACCGTAATACAGGACAATGCCTTCAATGGTTTACAACACCTTTCTACACTGTAAGTATATCTTAGTTTTACTCATTTGACATTCTTTATATGTACTAATTGTAATTACTAGGTAGAGACAGGGATATATGGGAATGTACCTTACCATTACGTTTGGAAAAATTTCTTTTCCCATACATATTCAGAACCTGCCCTCGGATCATGAAACAGACTTAGAATTAACTGACATTTTCATCACCTGTAAAATATCCAATTACAGTTAATTCTCGATAAACCGCCACCTTTCGTAATTTAGAAATCATGGCGGTATAACGAATTTGGCGATGAATTGAATTTAACAGCTTTTAGGAAACAAGAAGTAGAGTTACCGTTCTTAGAAATACCATAAAGTGTTTCTATTCTTGTAAGTGCATGTATATTAAAGCCATATATGGAGTATGTACAATGAAAATTATTAGATTAAAATTATAGGATCTTATTATTTGTATCATTACTTTATATAAAGATAGAAGTTTTCCGTAAATTACAAAATCTAAGTCAATTGCGTTGTAAAGATATCACAATTTAATTTGGATTTTCTGAATTTTCTCCGACTCGGAAGAAAATACAAAGGATTTAAATAACACGTTACAGAGAAGATAAAATCGTATTATTAGATGAAACGAGGTGTTCTCCGTGTTCAGAATTGTATGAAAAGCTTTAATTTAAATGTATTAAATATATTTCTCTACTTAATTTTGTATTTTTCAAAAATATATTTTTTTATCAGTTACGCCATATATGGCTTTAAACATTTCTAAATTTCAAAATACTTTAATTAATTTTTTATGTACAATTCCTTTAAAACAAAATGTGCAGTTATGAAATAAAGACAAGTACATGTGCATCTATTAACATGTAAATCGGCACGTCTGATATTTGAAAAAAAAAACATGCTGTGTCGATCGTCGTGATATATTGCTGACAGTACGTAACATGGTTTCTTGAATAAATTTATTGTTTATTGTTTATGGCATCATTGCATTGTTAGTGAAACGTTCACAATTTATACCGTATAATTATTTTTAAGCAAACTTTGCATTGTTTAAAGCAGAGATCATCAAAATAATATCGTAATCGGCGTACTTTCACAACTACCCTTTCGTGGCGAAAACTAAATGATTTTTTTAACAAAACAACAGAACAACATCATTGTAACAGTTTAATTCTAATTTAATTATTTAATTGCGTGTACTTTGACTGGCTTTGCATGCTTTACAACAGGGATAGCGTTAACCAATTAGCCGTGTGGCAACGCACTTTAATAAAATTACGCACTTTGAAAAAAAAATTCAAAGTGCGTTAAAATTGGGACAAAATCAACGCACTTTGAAAATTTTTTTCAAAGTGCGTTAAATTTGGGACCAAGTCAACGCCCTTTGAAAAAAATTTTCAAAGTGCGTTAAGAGTCTACATTAATATATTTTACCATGGAGACACTTAACGCACTTTGAAAAAAAAAATCATATTTTAGTCATGGAAAGAATTTATTTGTTATTTATCTTTCAAAAAACTAAGCCTAACCCTAACCTAAAAAATGAATTGAGTTTACTCCCGTCGAAAAGAGGAGAAGACGGGTATAAGATCCCTCAGTCCAAATCTTTATCTTTCCAATACGTGTCGGTAAAAAACGGGGGAGGGGAGCAATAAACCTAAAAAGGGTACGCTGCATTTTCAATGCATATACGATGTATGTATCTTTCCAAAATAAGGGGGGGGGGGGGGGCTTAGCCCCCCCATCCCCTTCCCTGGTCCTTCGCTCAGTCTCAATGTCTATGCTATACTCAAAGCATTCATATAACTATGTATTTACCTAACTGGTATGGCGTTGAAAACTTTCAATAATAAATGAGTTAATTAAAACAGATGAAAACTATAAGTTTTTAAGCACAGTAAAACGTATGAGAGAGAAAGAATTTTCGTAGATTTGAACAATCAAATTGGCCCCTTTTTATTATGATAAATGCAAAGTGGCTTGAAGCTGTCCTCTAGCTGTTAGTGCCACCTATTCACCTTTACATCTACTTATCAAAGACTAGAATTTAAAAAAAAAAACGAATTAATGAACTTAAACAATCGTCACTCTTTTTTTTCAAGACCCTTTAATTTTCCATTTTATTTTATCAAAACCTTAAATATTTAAAACGTGAATATCTCAGGTCCTACAGTGACTTTATCATAAAAAAATTATCAAACCAGGATCTGTTATTTATCATACCGAATATTTGAAGGAATATTGATCAATTTTTACATTTTTTTCAAAGTGCGTTAATATGGTCGATATTAACGCACTTTGAAATTTTTTTTTTTTAAAGTGCGTTAGCTTGGTCCCAAATTTTAACGCACTTTGAAAAAAAATTTCAAAGTGCGTAATTTTTCAAAGTGCGTTGTAACATAGCCGCGCTTCACTGACCGCACGCACCTGTGGCGTTATATCGAGATAATTGACAATTAAAAATGGACGTTTGTTTTGAAAACAGGGTGGCGGATGGCGGTATGCGAATTTGGCGTTATAAAGAGAATTTTATATAGCAGGAAAAACGTTCTTAGGAAATCATGGCGGTATTGCGAAAATGGCGATGAATCGAATGACGATAATTCGAGAATTGACTGTATATTAAAATATTTATTAAATACTTAAATTATCTTAAAATTTTTAAATATCAACACTATAGTGAATCAATATTTAAACAAATTTTAAGTTTGTTCTGGTTGACTTCCACAAAATTTAAGTAAAGCATTACGATTTTGACTTCAGCTTACGATACTTCATGATTTTGGGGCCAAATATATCTAGATAAAATAATTCCTACAAAGAATAGAAGTCTTAGAGCATACAGGGCATAGAACACGGCTTCTCCAAAAATTTTAATTGTAAAATTATGTAACAGGGAGAAGTAAGTACCTCTTATCGATTTCTCAAACCCACATGAAACTCAGCAAATCTATCGACATTTTTTTTCTGAGGTGATACAGACAGGTAGAGGATTTTGCACGACGTATATACTTTCCTTGAAACAATGATCATTATTTTTACTTTAGGCGTTAACTGTATTGTATGGGGATATTAATGTCATTTAATGTTTAAAAACAAATTTTAATCCAACTAGTAACTCTTACAATATTTACTTGATTATCTTCTTTTATATTTTCCTTTAATAAATTTAGTTTGCATACAATTTTAAAGAGAAAAAATAAAAAAGAAATTTAAATAATTTAAATACAGACACTTAAGGAATTCACTATGTTCTACGTTAGTGAATACCTTAAGTCTCTGTATTTAATTTATTTTAAATTTCTTTTTTCATTTTTTCTCTAACTTTTAAGTTTTATGAAAACTTAACATTGAAAGGAAAATATAAAAAATCCAGTAAACATTGTAAGATTTACTAGTTGGATTATAATTTGTTTTATAGTTATGTAGAACTAGTTTCCAATCCAATGTTACAGACAGTAATACTTTGTTTTAATATTTAACAAGGAAATGACATAAAAGGACAACTATCCTTATTGTATGAAATACATGTAATGTAAAAAATAGTGTGCATAAAATTCACAAATTAAATTTTGCAATGCAACGCACAATACCTGTAGGCTTTACCCATGGACCTTGTATATAAATCTTTTATTGTTTTACATTTATTTACATGTTGATTGGTTTGGGTAAAGGATACACTGACTCTTGATGTTACATAACTGTTTCCTTTTAGATAACAAGAAAAATACGGAATATCTTTTGAGATATAAATATTACGCTTAAAGTAAATAAAAAGTAAACGATGAGTCATTTCAAATTAAATTAAGTACGTCACCTAGGAAGCGAACAAGAGACACCATATCTTCACGTCCTTTCTTCATCTTTAGTTTCTCTTCCGGGATATTTTTTTCTGCCTTGATTCCTTCTTCTCACAAATAATGTATTGTTAGTTATGTTGTACCTTCATCTTCTGTTTTCTTGTGAATTTTCAATGACGTAAGTGCATAATAGGGTTTAAAGGTCAAAGTAGATGCCTATTGTAAACATTGATGCTTCTCACAAAAGTTTTTTATAAAGCAGAAAACTAAATTCTAAAATAAGCCATGAGAAGAAAGGATATGGAAAAAATCTTTATCTGTGATGGTTGTCAAAAAAATCAATAAACTTGTATTGAGAATGCTTTCGAGACGCTGCACCATGGAAGGATATGGAGATATCGAACATGGAAGAATGAAAGTGCATGCAAGGGCATTAGCATTTATTTAAATTCTTATACAACAAATTAGAATTGAAACACATGATATTTTTTTCTATGTTAGATTCTCTTAATAGATATATTGTTTGAAATCTTGTAAAACAGAATATAATCTAAATACAATGAGAGCTCTGCTTGGGTTTCAGCAAAAAAGAATGAACCAAAATATAAAATAAAAAGAACATGTCTCGTATTGAGGGTAAAAATTATCTCATTGTGATGCATAAATTCTAAAAATGTTTTTTTTACCTGTTTTCAGACATAAACTATTTACCTTTTTAAGCAATAATACATTTAATGTGTATAACAGTGTGCCTCCTTCCACCATGAACACAATAAATTCTACAACAAAAATAGATTTCAAACGATTTTTAGTACCAGGTAGCTCTTTTACAGACTGGAGTTAAGAGGTATATCCAGTACACGATGTTTTTTCGATATTGTCGACATCGTTGTAAGAATACTAGTCCTCCTAATATCATAACATATTAAACATGACAGTAATACCTTTTATATCTGTATATATTACATCGTTTACCAATATAATGTAAACATCTTGTCAACATTGCCTTCTTTTTATCTTGTTTACATCTTTCACATCGTCGACATCGCATTGTTGGTTGATATCGAGTCTACATCGTGTCAACATTGCCCTACTTATTTTTCTTGTTTACATCTTTAATATCGTCGACATTGCAATGTTGGTCGATATCGAGTCGACATCGTGTCAACATTGCCTTCTTTTTATCTTTGTTTACATCGTTCACATCGTAGACATCGCAATGTTGGATGATATTGAGTTGACATCGTGTCAACATTGCTCTACTTATTTTTCTTGTTTACATCGTTCACATCGTCGACATTGCAATGTTGGTCGATATCGAGTCGACATCGTGTCAACATTGCCTTCTTTTTATCTTGTTTACATCGTTCACATCGTCGACATTGCAATGTTGGTCGATATGGAGTCAACATTGCCTTCTATTTATCTTGTTTACATCGTTAACACCGTCGACATTGTAATGTTGGTCGATATCGAGTCGACATCGTGTCAACATTGCCTTCTATTTATCTTGTTTACATCGTTCACATCGTCCACATCGCAATGTTGGTCGATATCGTGTCGACATCTTGTCAACAATGCCTTCTTTTTTCAAAATCTTATTTACATTGTTCACATCGTCGTTATCGCTTTGTTGGTCGGTAACTGAGTTGATGTGTGAATATTGAATTCTTTTCATATGTTTTTCTTCGTATACTTAGTAGTTGTGTTGGCCTATATCGAGTCGTCAGCATGTCAAGATTGATCTTCATTTTTTGCCTATTTATCTTGGTAAAATCATTGACAACGCATATAACGTATAAAATCAAGTTGACATCATATTTTCTGTTTACGTTTTGCACATCATCACCAGGGCGATGTTTGACTCTGATGAGTCCACATCAAGTATGGAGTATGTCTCTTCCAATCTGAAAATGAACTACAAATTGATTTGATTTGAATACAAGTATACAGAAGGATGAAAGAAGTGAAAGTTAAAGGAACGATATTTGAATTTTATTGTTGTATATTACTTGTATTGTATAAAATTCATATGATTATATCAGTATGAAAACAGTGGCATTATGGCTATTCAAGTGGTTTAACATGAAATCAGTGTACAATAATTATTCATTCGTGATCAGAGTTTTCATTTTTTGCACGGTGGTGCATTCTCAGTGTTAGAAAGAGCCTCCTCGTATTCCCTCAAGTCTATTCCAACCTTGGAAAGAGTGTTTGTCATCTGTATGGTACTTTCAAGAGACATGTCTTGGGTGGGTTTTTTAATGAAAGTGAAAATAAGTCACCCTCCAGCTTGTGGCTTTTCATGTTTTGTTTCGCCAAGTCTTACTCGCACAAAGATTTCATTTCTTCTTTTACCTGTTCAGCAATATTTCTTGTGCTCCTTGTTATGGCATTGCATGGAACGGATGGTCCTGGATAAAGAAGGACCTTTTTTGTTATGGTGGGGTGTAATCTAATTTGCAAGAAAATTTTATTTCTTTAAGTAATATTTTGTAATTGGAATTTTTATTTGTTAAATCAATGGTTGTTCAGAGGAAGACTCAATCAAATTAATTTTTTAATGTCATTATATGAAGGGAGAGGCCTCTCATGTGCGTGTTACTTGTAATATCTAATATATCAGCAGACGTAGTTATTTCCCCCTTTCATTTACATGATTGTGTAATAAAAACAGGATTTTTCTATGACCTTTAATTGATTGATTGATCATAGAAATCTTCGTATTTTCACAGTGACGTCACAATTGATCGACGTCATCAACCGTCTATACCGTTTTAAAAAAGTTTTTTTATGAGTTTCTGGTTTCATGGGAGGTGTAAAAATTATTAAAACGAAGCGTAATTTCGAAGAAAAAAAATAAAATAATGATCTTATATAGATATTTATTCTCTTTGAAAATGTCTACATATAATTTACTATGATAAGACTAATCGAATTAATGAAAACATTTGTAATAAACATGATAAATGTAAAAATCTTGTGCTTATGTGCTTGAGGGGGTGGGGGAGGTATTGAAGCAACAGTATACGAATTATGGAAATCTAAAACCATAAATATTCATGTTAAAGTATTTAGATAAAAAATTGATATTAATAATGAATTAATAAGTAATACCCCTGTAAATATTTTATGTACATGCATGTACTTACATTGATTTATTATAGACCTCATGTCGCAAAGTTTGGTAGTACTCTCAACTTCGGCAATGGCATTACGGCCAGCATCCATAGCTGCCGTTTTGTTTGTTCCAGTGAATCCGACCGTCGCAGAATAAATTGAAGGTTGGGTCCAGCTTCGCCAGGGTCGAATTTCCGATTTGTTAAGGAAATGCGCGATGCCAGTAAGAAAAGGGAGAATTAAAAATTCCATCGGTACGCTGTTCGACACTGCATTATTATGCAACATTTCATTTGTTAATTCATCGAATGGATCATTAATTGTTTCCTTGTGGCTATTTTGAATTCTGTCTCGATGCACAAAAGCAGACATCCTTCCACTTCCTAAATTTGTTTTCATGCAATAACGTTAAAGTGTGTAGCTTTTGACGTCGTTGCTATCGTGACGGCGTAAACGTGACGTCAGAAATAAACTTTCTATAGCGACGACAAATTGTACGGGAAAATATTTTAATTAATTTGTTTTGTGTCAGTTACGTTATTTATTTAGGGAATGTGTATACTTTTATTATGGATTTGAATGACTTATTGAAACCAGTTAGAAAATACCGAGTCGCATGTAGACGCATAATATCATTACATTTTGTGCGAGACTAAACCTAATTATTAGAGTTGTGTGCGAGACTAACCCTAATTATTATAAAGTTGTGTGCGAGATTAACCCTAATTAGTAGAGTTGTGTGCGAGACTAACCTTAATTATTATATAGTTTTGTGCGAGACTAACCCTAATTTTTAGAGTTGTGTGCGAGACTAACCCTAATAAGTAGAGTTGTGTGCGAGACAGACCCTAATTATTATAGAGTTGTGTGCGAGATTAACCCTAATTATTATAGAGTTGTGTGCGAGACTAACCAAAATTAGTAGAGTTGTGTGCGAGACTGCCCCTAATTATTATAGAGTTGTGTGCGAGACTGCCCCTAATTATTATAGAGTTGTGTGCGAGACTGACCCTAATTATTAAAGAGTTGTGTGCGAGACTAACCCTAATTATTATAGAGTTGTGTGCGAGACTAACCCTGATTAGTAGAGTTGTGTGCGAGACTAAACCTAATTAGTAGAGTTGTGTGCGAGACTAACCCTAATTAGTAGAGTTGTGTATTTGTATAGAGTGGGGTGCGAGACTAACCCTGTTTTGTATAGAGTGGGGTGCGAGACTAACCCTGTTTTGTATAGAGTGGGGTTCGAGACTAACCCTGTTTTGTATAGAGTGGGGTGCGAGAATATCCCTATTTTGTATAGAGTGGGGTGCGATTTTGTCGAGTTGTGGTTAAGTCTAAAGTGAAGAACGTATCGACATCGTTTACATTGCGATGTCGCCGTAGACGATGTCGTCATGTAGAAATGATTTCAATGTAGACGATGTAAATGCGATATCGTATCAACATTGTCAACATTGCGATGTCGACGATGTCGTCATGTAGAAGTAATAACAATGTTGACAATGTAAACGCGATATCGTATCAACATTGTTAACATTGCGCTGTCGACGTCGACGATGTCGTCATGTAGAAATGATTACAATGTAGACGATGTAAACGCGATATCGTATCAACATTGTTTACATTGCGATGTCGACGATGTCGTCATGTAGAAATAATAACAATGTTGAGAATGTAAACACGATATCGTATCAACATTGTCAACATTGCGATGTCGACAATATCGAATTGATTAAGTGAACTGGACATGAATGGGAGTAAAATAATTTATCCCTGCTTTCATCTACTTAGCCCACTGTTGGACAGGGTATAAAATACGGACCCTATGAATTTCTAAATCTCAGAAAATTCCGTAGGAAAACATTTATAGTCAACCGGTCAAACCCGCCTTCAGCCCAAAGAATGGACCCGGTAGACAGATATACTGTAGTTAATTTTAGTATAAAATGGGCTTAAAATTGGGATGAAAAAACGTCAACTAATAAACGACCCAATGATGGGTTATTTTTGCTCTAGAAAATCATACAGTGTAATAACGACTAAAGAATTTACCAAATACCGATCTTTAACAAAATTGTCTAATTTTCTATAGCGTCAACATATCTGGTCGTTACCTATATCGGATAAAAGACTGATTGTACTTAGAGAACTGAAAGAGATTAAATTAAAATGAATTTGATACCAAAGTTGACTATATAAATAAGGAATGCTGACGATAGATTGACTACCTGTAGCCAGGTGTGACCCACCATTGACATACACATCGGGACTTATTCTACCTGTTTGACCTACCATTGACATACACATCGGGAATTATTCTAACTGTTTGACCTCCCACTGACACACACATCGGGACTTATTCTACCTGTTTGACCTACCATTGACATACACATCCGGACTTATTCTACCTGTTCGACCTTAGTGATCAAAATAACCTCTTCTTGTTCAGTCTTTATTAAAGATTTGGAATTATACTATTGATAAAGAAACAA
This sequence comes from Saccostrea glomerata, assembly GCA_003671525.1. Lineage (NCBI taxonomy): Eukaryota > Metazoa > Mollusca > Bivalvia > Ostreida > Ostreidae > Saccostrea > Saccostrea glomerata. The sequence goes on along the minus strand of PRKT01000915.1, from coordinate 130,407 downwards.
ATGTATACTTTGTTACTACTATCAAAGAATTTCTGAGATCTAATTTAGTCGGAACGATCTTATATTCCGCTTAATAATTTATTGAAATATTTAAAAAAAACATAACTTTTCAAAAGCATGACGTTCCGTATCTTTTTTTTTTCAACGAATCACGTGATTTAAAAAGTTTACATGTGTTCAGGCAACATAAAAATAAAAAAAAACATGGCTGCATAATGCATTTAATATTGGAACGCATTATCGCCTGGACGCATGAATTGCCGAATAGTAACTACATGCTTGCAAGTATCGATGGCCAATGCGATTTTCAAATAGAAACCTTTTTTAGCCTTAAACTCTAGGTAGAAGGACTATTATAAATACTTTTTTACTTACCTCTTATAGTGTAAAAATATAAGAAGCATACATTAGTCCTCTTACGGTAAGTGAGACTGGTACCCATAAGAAAATGAAATGCCGTAATTTATTTAAAAAAATCATTGAAGCGGAGCGTAATATAAACTTGATCTATAACTTAATAAGGTAAACTTACTTGCGAGAAAACAGCTCAATATCTGCCAACTTTTGGGAAATAGAGGACTAAAAAGCGATAAAAATGCCGAATTTTTTTTTAATAAGTCATTAATGCAGAACGACATCTAAATGTGATCTATAATACAGTGTACATCATGATACCCTTATCACAGGAGTTCGCTTACCTATCAATTTTGCCAATATTTTCAGTTAATAAAAAAAATAGAAATACCTATTATAATAACACATATAAGAGGTATTTCGTATCATATCACAAACTTCTGTGCCCTTACATATCAAAATTCTGCATAACATCTTAAAGCATCTAGAAAAGAAGTGAGAAAAACCAAATAAGCAGACTGACAGACAGACGGAGGGATAGCTAGACTGAGGGACGAACTGACACGAAAATTGACAGAAAAGGAGAAAATATATATTAAACCCCTCTTGTTCCACATGTTGGGGATAAAGAAAAGAAAGCTGGTGTTCAATATAGTATAATTTAGATACTCCGATCCTCAGGTTCTGAAAAAAGCATAAAGTTATTGAAAAAGCACAAAAAATGCCAATGAATTCTTAAATGATGATGTTTTATTCACGATAATTTTTCCAATATATTAACTTTATCTGTCAGGTTTCAATAACTAATTTCAATTTCCAATTCATATTTGATCAATATACTCATTTTAAAAATAAAAATCATAGGTATCCGGGCTTTTGAAGAAATTCCTCCTTTTTTTAGTACGTATAATGTATTTTTTTTTCTTGCATTTACTTTAATCAATTAATAATGCATTATGTTTTAAAAATATTCCATTTTTTTGCAAAATATCTTAAATCACTTCTAATCTCATATCATGTTAAATTAGGATGAAGCTCAATTTCTTTAATATGTATTTTTAAAATACAGACCCTAAACCGTGCTAATACACCTCAGAAACAAACCGTACCGTTCTTTGCAGAAAGCGTACCGTACCGTGAACAAAGCGTACTGTTCCGTGCACAAAGTGAACTGTTCCGTGCACATAGCGTACCGTACCGTTCTCAAAGCGAACCGTTCCGTTCGCAAAGGGTACCGTACCGTCCACAAAGCGTACCGTTCCGTGCGAGAAACGAACCGTACCGTTCTTTGGTTAATTATGCAAGCCACGCCCCCAATGATTTTTGAATCTTGTAATGACCAAATAAGTCATTTTGGTTTGTTTCTCTTTACGGCGCGTGTGAAAGGATGACGGAGGTTGTGTCTGCCTGTTCGAAACACCATTATCAAGTATCATGCGTCTGGGCCTTCAACTGTAAAAATAAGAAAACTATTCGAAGAAAACTTCAACTTTGAAACAACTAAACAGCGTGTGAGACGATTTCTTATTTGCTATAACTTAGATCAACTGGTTGTGTTTGTGGTCAAAGGTACAGTACAGGCCGCGAGTTTTTCCGGCAAAACACGTACGGGACACAGTGGACCTCGAACAATATCGGCTTCTTTGAAGTCTTTCATTATCTTCATATTAACAAATTAAATCAATTTCCTTTTGAAATATCAGTTGTATTTAAATACTCGTAATTTAACTATTATACAGATATTCAAACTAATACTATATGATGCCCCAAAATTCAATATAATCGTGCTCGTGCCCAGGGAGAAAACCCTCTTTTAATGTGTACATGTACATTCATGTTTCATAATCCTATAATTATATTTGACATAAAAATAGGTTCAATAGACTGTAATACCACTAAGATAGAACACACTTTCATGGATTAATTCCCTGGTTGTCTCTAATTTTGATTTTAATTTTGCTCATTTAAATTATTAAATCGGATCGAGATCAATTTTGTCGTAAGTATGCATTCAAGATGCGCGATTTTAATAATGAATTATTTTGTAAGAGTTTCAAAACATATCTAAATTGTCTAGAGTAAAATTTATAAAAGAACCGTATTAAACTCTCACATTAATTCTGTTAAGATTTTTACTATAGACGAACCATTGGTGCAGTTATACTTACACTGAAAATCTGTAATCATTTAAAATATGGATTAAAATAACGTGAAGATTTCTCCTGAACTGACAGAGATGATAATCTTACTGATAAAACTGTGATCAACTTAATTTCACGCTGAATACAAAAATCGCAAGCCAAATATCTCACAAATAAAACATCCAAACCGCAGTATAAATATTACTTCATTCTGAAATACATCTCATGAGAAATGAAAAAAAAAAAGTTTGCGAAAAAATAAAGATATTATAAGGTTTGTTACACTGTACCCCTATCCCCTTTCTAGAAAGCAATACGAATTAGCTGGTTTAAAGTTCTTTAGATGGTACGTTGTTGTAAATCAAAAAAAAAATCATTATCAACAAGAAGCATCCCTTTTAGAGTCTGAAAAAGATAATTGACAAAATAAAATGAAATAAAAAAAAAAATATCAATCCTTTTTCAAGTCATTTGAGTTATGTTTGTTACCCCCCCCCCCCAATCCCCTTCTAGAAGGCGATACTTATGCAACTTTATGTGACTATCAATTGTGCTTTTGTCAAAAAAAAAAAGAGAAAAGAAAGAGAAAGAAAATTATAATTTAGGATCGATACTGCTTAATATTTATTTTTGTCTGAAAAAGGATAATTTAGGATGTAAATTTGTAATCAGTGTTGTGGTGAAACCTGGAAGATGAGTTTGCTGGATGTCAATTGAGTGATTTAATACACTTGGTGTGGTCAGAACTAAATAATTTGAAAGGTGTGTTAAACACAGGGCGCCCCTGCCCCTCCGGCAGCGACCCATTATTTTTTTAAACAGGTGTGAACTATGAACTGACAATAAGAATGTTTCAAATCACAGGAGAAATTCTTTCTGCGTAAACAGACTTTCGGGGTCACCTAGCGTCATGCCATTAGATTGACAGGTGATGCACGAGAACTTCATGCGTGCAGCATGCATGTACAGTGTAAGGATTATTCATTGCATAATAGTTGTAAATGGGTTGATTAAATACAAACATAGTCTGATTAATTGTGACTTTTGCGATTTAAATAAAACGAAGAATGAGAGTAAATACAAGTTTGTTTGGTTTTTTTTTTTTTACAGATAATGTATTAATGGGTTGCATTTCTCTCTCTATCCCCCTCTCTCATTCACGACATCGTTTTTACAGATTTTACAAGAATAGAATAACTTAATGGAATAAAGAAAAACTTATTAAAATAATTACTTAATACACTGAAAGGATTATTCAAAAAATAAATACTTGTCTGTGAAAAGAAGGTTTTCTGTTACGAGAAGGCGCTCGGAAGTTATTGTATTAATTTCGTGTTTTTGATGCTGCTTTTCGTATTTATTTTGTTTACTGATATTTCTCTTCTGAATCAAACGTTTAAACGATAGATCTACAATTTTAAAAATAAAAAAAAAACAATGTACATATCTAATTACTAGGAATAAAAATGAAGCAGGAATAGTCATATTTATTTCTATAGATCAATTAATTTGAAACAATTTATATGTGCGTAGCGCATTAGCTGCAATAATGTAGCCCTCTCCTTTTGGGGGGGGGGGGGTGAGGGCTACAACTCCTTAGGATCTTCCTAATGGTGCAGCCGCGGGTGTGATTCGCTCCCGCACGGATTTCGGCTCAAATTATCAGTAAATGGCTATTTAATTAACATTTCTTACCTTGACTCTAAAAAAGTAGTCATCCAAGACGTAAATCAATGCAAAAATATACAGAACGATCCCTATATCGCTTATTTTTCGTGTATGTCAACATCACTACTCGAATTTATCCGCCATGTTTACTGACCTTGATAGATTGTATTTTGGGACAGCCAATGAGAATTTAGGTTCTATAGGAGCGGATCTTTTTGGAATTCCCTTATTTTAAGCATAAATATCGCTGCTTGCATAAAAATAACGCTTAAATTTTTTTTATATACCTATGTTTTTGTGATGAAATTCAGCACAATCATTTATAAACACCGATAATTGCTTTATTCAGTTGTTCTAAATTTCAAGCGAAAGTCTCATTACGTCACGCGTCAACTGTCATGGCTGCTGAAGTAAACTACCAGGAAACTTGCAGAGTTATTTTACAAGTTTTTCGCATTAAACGGGATATGTTGTTGACAGTGAATAAAAATTTCGTCTCATTAGAAGTAAGTTGAATGTAAAAATAATTTATTTTGCCTGCAGTCGCTCATATTAAAAAAAAATATTTGCACCATTACGGAGATGCGATGGAATTGTAGCCCTCTCAAGAGAACATCAGATAAAAAAAATCGGAGAGGGCTACATTATTGCAGCTAGTAGCGCATATGTGTAGAATTCAACAAGTATGCACCCGGTATTTTTCCTTTTTAAAATGAATGCTCAGCACACGTAAAAAATAAGCAGGGAAATATTTACGAGTTCTATATTTATTATTTTTCATATTTATTTATTTTTCTAATTTTACCGCTGTAGTGTTAATTTATGTTAAAAAAATTGAGACCGAGAACTTAATTTTTAAATAGCGAAGTATAATTATATACGTGAATAAGTACTTCAAAAGTCATTTAAAATAAATTAATATCACGCAGCCAATCAAGAATTAAATCTAGCAGGCTCCGCCCACTTCATTTGCATACCGTTCCCCAAAGCGTACCGTTCACAAAACGAACCGTTCCGTGCAAGAAACGAAACGAACCGTGCACAAAGCGTACCGTTCCGTGCACAAAGCGAACCGTTCCGTGCACAAAGCGTACCGTTCCGTGCACAAAGCGTAACGTACCGTGAACAAAACGAACCGTTCTGTTCACAAAGCGTACCGTTCCGTGCTCAAAGCGTACCGAACCGTACCGTTCAAGTGGTGTAATAGCACGGTTTAGGGTCTTTACTTTTATGAGGTAAAAATTTCGACGTTTTTTTAAGACGTTTCTGAGAAACCTTGAAACACATTGAGAGACAAAATATAAAAAAATAGTGCCTGAAAGAAATTAATTTTTAAACTACATTTTGAGACTTTTTGAATTAAATTATTAATTAGAGAGTTATCCTTGGTAAATGATCGGAGTACCTAAAGGAAGATTTAAAGATTTAAAGTTTGTGGAAGGTATTGTTGTTTAAAATACTGGTTATATATTAATAAGGTGTACTTAAAAGAAAAAATATTTTCCTAATTATGTGGTCTTTACCCTGGGTACATCTGTCCGAATTATGTGGTCTTTGCCCTCGGTACATCTGTCCTAATTATGTGGTCTTAACCCCGGGTACATCTGTCCTAATTATGTGGTCTTTGCCTTGGGTACATCTGTCCTGATTATGTGGTCTTCGTCCTGGGTACATCTGTCCTAATTATGTGGTCTTCGTCCTGGGTACATCTGTCCTAATTATGTGGTCTTTGCCCTCGGTACATCTGTCCTAGTTATGTGGTCTTAACCCCGGGTACATGTGTCCTGATTATGTGGTCTTTGCCCTGGGTACATCTGTCCTAATTATGTGGTCTTTGCCCTCGGTACATCTGTCCTGTTAATCAAACCCTATCATTGCGAGGACGATATACGACGCGGCAATTTCTAATCAAGTGAACCCTTAATTTTGCCAAGATAATCCGTCCACTTTGAATACATTCAGTATCATGGACAGCGTTGAAAGTTTTCTTATAGGAGCTTAGTCTCCTAGGGTTGATTTAAGGTATTCTTTCCCTAGTAGCAACAGAAGAAAATGAAATTAAATACATAACAGATTTGAAGGTGTCGATCACTGTGAATATTAAGTTATGATTTACAATTAATACTGTAAGAATGTCAGGTGGGGTGTGTCCTTATCTATGACCTTGAATTTTGGTAAGAGTTTTCCTTATCTGTTTTTAACCAATACAACAATCTATTTAAAAAAAAAACATCTGTTAAAAAATTCATTTTCTTTTGTCTCTCGTCTTCTAAATGCGTCACTCAATAACAGTATTTCGATATCCTTATTATTTGAATTTTTAAATTTTTCAATAAAAATGTGTCAGGTTTTGAAATTTTAATAGATCGTTTTAACGTGAACACATGGAGTTTGAAAAGAAAGTGTCTAGATTATCTCTGATTGAGACCTCACAATCTTTAATACAAGTAAAGGTTTGGTGTGTTTTTATACATGTACATGTACCTAAGTGGCGATTTTTTGACTGTATATATGATCTAAATCCCCCCCCCCAAAAAAAGCATCTGACGGGGATTAACCTTTCTGTCAGGGCTTGTCAATTTTGCAGAATTTAAAGGTAAAGCATTCAATGTATAATGCAGGGATTTTGAACTATTTTGAAGAATTTTAAACTGGTTAAAATCTGTTACTAGATAAAGATAAAAGTGAAATAAACCGAATTCACGAGAATAATACAAGTAACATATACGGAGACAGTTATTTTGCAGGTAATTTTTTTTGAAGAAATATCTGCCCTTGATGAAAAGAAGATTTTTTTTATTTCTCAAAATTTCTGTTGTAAATAATTTATTTTAATTCATAATTTAATTAAAAGGGAGTTTATGCATACTTTCACCAAAAGATTTGTATGAAATTCAAATTACATTTTACAAATTCTGATAAAAATGTCCAGCCCATAGACTTCATTGTAAAATTCAAGGAGCAAACTATTGATAAACACGGCTCCCCTAATGTTTGTGAGTGTGGGATCATGTGACAAGGAGAAAAACGCATCCTTTGTCGATTCTTCAATCCCATCTTAAAACCAGTTGATCTATTGACATATTTTTGAAGAAACAGACACATAGAGGATTTTGCACGACGTATATACTTTATTTGAAACTATGATCACTATTTTTACTTAAGAAGTTACCGTATGGTAAGGGAAGATTAATGTAATTTTATATTTAAGAATGAATCATAATCCAGTTTGTAATCCTTTAAATATTTATTGATTATCTTCTCATATTTTTTTTCAGTTTGAATAAATTTCCGAAGAGAAAAAAATGAAATAGAAATACAAAATTATTTAACTACAGAGACTTAAGTATTCCTTTTTTTTAAAAAAAGGAAAGTAAAATATTTACATTTCCAATGTCTTTGTCCGAGATAAATTAACAATTGTAAATGTACTTTCTTTCCCCATCAATGCATTGGCGCGGTTCCAAAAAAAAAGCACGTGCAGGGCTGGACAAGCAGCTAGTCAGAAGCAGGACTTGGAGCACGTCGATTGGCGGAATTAAAGCATGTAAATATAAGGAATAACTGTCAGATTTTTCAATTGCATGAAGATGATCAATCGATTGGCTTGCATGATAATTTTGTGCATAATCGCCTTCGTCGTTTATGCAAATTATCAAGCAAGCCAATCGATTGATCACTTCATGAAATCGATTCCTTAAATGTATTCCTTAAATAAATGTACAGCTATCCTTTTGGAATCAAATAAGTAATTATATAAAATCATGAAAAAACATGTGCATAAAATTAAGAATTAAAGTCTTGCTATGAAACACATGATACATGTAGATGCTACCCATTGAACTTGTAGATAAATCTTTTATTGTATTACATTTATTTACATGTTAATTGGATTATGTGCAGGATAATCCGATTTTTGCACAAGCGCTGAATTTTACATTACAGTTTTATTTTATTTACATTTTGCAGAAGACGAGAAGCCATTTTACAGCATGTTAAATACATAATATAGGAAGCGAACAAGACACAACCTTCACTCCTATCTTCCTCTCACCTTTCTCTTCCGTAATATTTTTTCCACCTTGATTCCTACTTCTCACAAATATTGTATTGTTAGTTATGTTTTTTTCTCTTTCCCTTTATCTTAAGTTTTCTTATCAATTATCAATTACGTAAGTACGAGGGGTTATCAAAAAGTTCGTGGACTGAGGCTATTAAATTAGTACTATGTAGGCTGTGCTTTCAAAATTTATATGGAACATAAAACAACAAAAAATAAAGAAATGTTGAAAATTTTAGCCTGATACGTACATTATTTGCCAAATTACTACAAAATATAAACTACATTATATGATCTACCGGCGCTGTCGTCGTTTATTTTCATGACGTCCGATAACGTTATTTTTCTTTCAATGTCCGATTCTTCTACCTCATACACTTTTTTGATGAGATTCCCTGAAGCTGAGTAAGGACTTAAACCCGTATTGTTTATAAGATTTACAATGTCATGAACAGTGGCCTTCAATGAGTATAATAATCCAAATGTATTATTACATTTGGAGAGATCCTCGCTTGATTGTGCAGGCATATTTTGCTTTTGGGAGTCCAATATCTACAACGCATGATCAACGTCATTTTTTGGCGTGATTGATTTTTCACACCTTTACTGCAAATCGACTTAAACTGCGTATCCCTTTTCTCTCTGAATCTTTTTTGACATTAAAAGACAAGTAATCTGGGTGCATTATATTTCTGTAGCCAGTTTCAACATATTTTAAGTCTATACCAGTTTTTCAGGGGCAAAACTTTATAGAATGTTGGAAACGGAAACCCCTCCTCCCTTTTGACGTATTTTTAAGGCCTGATTTGTTTGGAAATTCCGTGTAAAATTTACGATAAAATTTCACAGAACTTCCAGAATGAAGTGAAAATTTCATATTTTATGGAACAATTGTGTCCCGACACATACCTGAATTAACGGGACTTTTGGTTGTCGAATGATCATATCAAAAGAGTTTTTTTAAGTTAAACATAGGTCGCAAAAACGTCGTTTTCGACGTTGCGCCGCATGGACATACCATTGCTTACAAAAACATTACTAATTTATTAAAAATTAAAATTTATGATTTATGGTTTATTCTTTAGATAAAAAAGATGATGCTTACTAGATATTGTAAAATTCATTGATGTGCCTAAAGCGATTTTAATTTTATGACCCTTGTCCACGAATTTTTTGATAACCCCTCGTACATAGATAGAGATTAAAATGACAAAGTAAGACAATTATTGTAAACATGAATGCTTCTCCCAAAGGTTTATAACAATCCAAATTTCAGGACGCTGCACCATGAAAGAACGAAGGTGCATGCAAGGGTATGAGCATTTATCAAAATTTTTATACAACAAAATTAGATTTAACCTTTTCTCTACAGGCACATTTTCAGCCTTTTTGAAAACGTTTTTTGAAAGTGTTTTTGACATATCCTTATAAATCAGATTATAACTATTTTATTCAAAGAGTAATCTAGGCATAATGTATACAATTTTGTAGACTATTTTCTGGAGATGATAATTTATAACTCTGCAGGTATTCACGACTGACCTTGCTACTGGAAATTGAGGTCATAGGTCAAATTAGTGCAGAATTTTATTGCATTTTTTGACACATTTTAATCTTCAAGTTAAAAATTAAGAGTGATACATATTGAAATAGGAAATTCAGAATAAACACACAAAATGGCATTATCCTGTACTACATTAATCACATAAACTTTTTTTTCAATTCTGCAAATAATGACTTTAAATAGGTTGCTAAGCAACGGAGTATTTTTCAATTTTCAGGCAATATTTCTTGTTTTTTTTTTTCATCCCACACACATTTATGCATTCCATTACATTGTTAAGTCAAAATTGGGGTAATGATACTAAAAATAATATACATCAGGTAATTGTCTTAAAGTTTGACCTCATTAGATTCACTTTTTTGGAGGTCAAATGTCAAATAAGTGCATAATTTTAGAAAATTTTCCCAAAACTTTTCATCTTTTTTGCTAAAATTTGTAACAATGGATGCTAAAGAAGAAAATTATGAATTTACTCTTTAGAAGGCATCACACTGAATCGCAATATCCACATATTATTTTTGTTCAAATTTTTGTTAAATGACCTTTAATTGGTTGCTAAGCAACAACAATATTCTATTTTTTGGCTTTATAGGTTTCTTATTTCTTATTCAAGACAGTTTTCCATGGTATCGTTTGTAAGATATAAGGTCAAAAATAATGTATAAAACATCCAACAAATAATGTCTTAAGTATTGACCCTGAAATTTCTGTTCCTTTGGGGGTCAAGGTCATATCAGTACAGAAATTTGTCTTAAATTGTAAGTATATATCAAATTTGAAATGCTGCAATTATTATAGACATATTGTCCAATAACTGACACAAAAAATTGTAAACAACAAAATCAACAGATATATCACAAAATTAAAGTGAATAGTTTTGTTTTGCTGTGTTTTTTTTTGATATCTTGGTTGTCATTCAAAAAATATATCTCTGACTTAAGTAAACTGGAACAAAATTTGTAAGACGTGTTCTCAAGTATTTCAATCTAAGTGACAAATGTTATTAAAATCATATTAAGGTAAAAATGTATTGCAACCAGTATCAATTTTTTAATTACACACAAGAGTACTTATTTTGTCATTTTCAAAAACTAAGTCAAACACATTTTTTGTCATCTAGAAAACATTGTATAAGAAAACATTTACAATTTTTCTTTTCTTACAAGAATTATTTTATATTTTCAAGTTTTTACTGGGTCACTTGTCAAAACAAATTTTGTCATTTTATAAGCATATGAAAAAGCAGCAAAGATGTACAAGCACAGAACTTCAGCTACAATCTTTCACGCATCCAGTTTATGTCTGAATTTTAGTAGCCAAGGATTTCTTTAGTATTTGCTACTCTTCTCACAAACCCTTGATTTATGCTGTCAAAAGTCAGAATTCCTTATATCACATGACATGATCTTGAATAACCACGTGCATCATTGATAGAAATATATAGCATTCCTAAAAGTGAAGTACGCAGGTAGGTTAAGGTAACAATCAAATATTCTACCTGCCTATATGATATGACGTCATAAATAGCTATATGACGTGAGATTTAGAGATAACAATTTCTTAAAATCGATATCTAAGATTGATTTGAGGTCGTAAAAATGAACCAAAATATGCAGAGGAAAAATATCAACGGAATTTTGTCGTTCCTGGGCCTCTGTAGTTATCACACGGGATACATACCAAACCCGTGACGTCATAACTGTTGATCATGCAGTAGCAGAGTGAAAGTGAAACGTAACGAGAATTCATGTAAACAAACACACGAAATCGGAGTTTAAAAGCATTTAGAATGAATATCATTGTTGATTCTTGTGGGAATAAAGCGAATGAATAAGTTATGGTAATATAATTATGCAATTTCTTCGTAAAAATTAAAGCAGGGAGGGTGTTTACTTGCCGATCAGCCTTTCCTCTGTCGTTTGTAACAAAAAATATGCAAAAGTTCAACACTACGCCGCATACCTTGAAACTTAATTTTTGTTTCTAGTTCTTATTCTTTAGTTTTTGGAAAGTGCTGCTAGAATCGTATGGTTTACGGGAATTGTTACATTTTTTTCGATGTTAGAAACAAAATGAAAAAAAAATTGGGAAGGTTTCGTCCGAAATTGTTGAAGAGTTATTTCTTTTAGAAGACAGTAGAATTCTAGCAGCACTTTTCATGGTACAGAGATGTTTATACATAACTAATAATATAAATTGGAACTAATTATCACTTTTTCATTAAGGCATGTTTTCTAATTTTCTACATAATTGTAAAAAAGTGTTAATTCGCCGAATTCTTATTCATGTACTGCCTTAACAAATCCGCGTATCCGACAAAGAATAATTAACAAGCATATAGGCTTATTTGCTAGTAAGTTTGCAGGTCTTTATCTCTAACTTTAGATTCCAGATTACATTATGTGCACATCATCTTTATGTTGAATGAACTCTTAGCCATATCTCTGACAGACCGAGGGAACTCCTTTGATTTGACCAAGGAATGATCAGTTTCTAAATGTATTCTGTCCCAACTCCTGTAACAATTCAAAAAAAAAGTTTTGAAAAAGCTTTTTTAATTGAATAATTATGTATTTTTAATCAGATAATTTAGGTTATACAGAAATCTACAATTGACACATTGATATAATTTTCCTTTTATAATATTGTTAAAAAGTCTTTAATTTACAGCATATTATATACTGTAGATTCCTTATTAAACGCGAGGAATTAATTTCCGCGTAATTTCGCGAGAAGCCTCACTCGCAAAAAAATATTACTCGCTTTCATTTCTATGGTGCTGAAATATATGGAAATCCTGTTAATCAACCGTCCATTCGCGAATTATAATTTTCGCGATTTTACGTTAAAGGCCCAGATCGCGATAAAAAGTACTCACAAAAAATAAGAAATCTACAGTATTTTATATTATATATGTCATATTTTGTCATACTTGTAGTTAAATAAATGGTTTGGTGAAGTCAATCTATTATGACTGAAAAATTGCCAGCCTTGTACTAACAATCATGGTTAATCAATTATGAATTTTTAAAAAATAGCATAATTGACCATTAATTTTATCAAATGCATGAAGTATCCTTTTTTAGTTTCTGATGTCAGGGTTGTTAAGAGAAAGGGCATGTTGGACTGAAAACTGTTACTTCAGAGAAAAATCCATGGGACAAGGTGTTTATGTACATGGGCTTGTTTTGTTGTTATGTACATGTTGTTGTTATTAAATGTCTCTCTCAAGAATTTCTCTCTCAGATGGAGACGCTACCACTTGTCGGTGGACATATGCAAATTTTGTTCTATACTCGGCACTTACGGCTATTGAGCTGTGAGGGGTCTTTTTCATGCTAGCACCTACTGCGACAAGGGACCTTAATTGGTTTATATAAGTATATTACAAGATATTTTATAGTGTCTGATTAGAAGGACAGGTCTCCATGTCTCATAGTAATATTCGAACCTGCGATGTAAGGATCAACCCCTACTTCGCGACTTTAGGGCAGAGGCTCTAACCGCTGCGTCAGTCGGGCTATTCGTGTACCTGGGAGTGTTGACTAATAGCCATCCAGTGGCAATGAGGAATTTTGACTGCAATAAAACTGACTTACTAATAACTAAGCACCTATGTCCTCAACATCATAGTCTTTTCTGTGCATGGTGGCCATTGGTGGGATTAGTTAGTGGGTCTTCATATATGAAAGTTTTGAAGCCTTTGGTACCAGAACACTACACATGCTAAAAAACATTATGTGCTTGTGTTAATTATGTCATGTTTCATTTGTCTTTGAATGGTACTTAGAGGTGGTCATGAAAATTTACCCACTTCAAAAACAACACAACAAAATGTCGAACTTATTTGAATCCAAGATCACAAAACACGGTTTGAATTTCAGGCCAACAATACAAAAATTGATTTGTTTGATGTACTCTGACTACCCTTCAAAATTGCCCTTACCCAATAATTTTTTCAGCACTTTAAACTTTTATTTTCTTTTTTTAATTTTCTAAGTTAAATTTGATTTTTTTTTCAATTTAAATTTACTAAAATTGTTTCATTTTAAAGCAAAAATGTACAATTTCTATAAAATGCTTTTTGACTGAAAGTTTTTATAAGGCCAGAAATAAAATTAACTTTATTTGGCGTTGCCGTCCGACTCAGGTAAATCAGTGCAGTCCAAAGAATTTTTCAGCTGACATGGACCATATATATTTTTTTCGTTCTATATATCCGGATTTAGGTGTCTGTACGTTTGAGTAATATACAAAATAGGAAAGAATCATGTCAACGCTTCATTGATTGAACAGTTTTCATTTAGAAGTGTCTATGTGATGTTGAATATGTGCATCACAATGTCGGCAATTTCTTTTATACCATGTATATTAAAGGTTTAAAACTAATATGGGTTTGAAAATAAATAACAACTGGGAATCAACTAGGACTGCAGTTTTTATTAAACAATCAGAAACCCATGACGCAGGGATGCTAACAACATTTCTGAAATTGAAAAAATTATTTTCCCTACCGACCCAAACGTATTAAGACTGAGTCGGCAACGTCAAACCAACAATATTTTAATTGTGGCCTAACAATAAACTTGTGTAGCTAACAAACATGTCAAATGTGTACTGTTAAGAAATCTGTGATTTTATGACAGTTATCAATTTTTCAGCAGTATAAACCACCCAAAAATTAACGACCTACCTACCCATCTTGAAAAATGTGGATCGGAGTACATCGAACAAAAATATTTTATTGATCAGTCAACACAGTATTCAGATTCCATATTGCAGAAAACAGTAACATTGAATTGTAAAAAAAAATTGTCATCGGAAAAAAACAGTTTTTGTGATCGTTGAAAGAACCGAAAAGTATAATTTTTGGGTTACCGATGATGTCAAACCAGCGAACGGCTTCATATCACATGTACATGTGTAGCCAGGGTCCATTCTATACTACTATATATATATAGTATATAGGTCCTTGGTAATCGATAATGTCTTTTCATTTCAGTCAATGTAATTTAAAAAAATCTTTTCAATCAATACTTACTTACATCCTATGCCAAAGAAAAGACCCGTCATATCTGATGAATTGACCTGTTCTCCATCGTAAAATAATCATGAAAATCCATGTTGTTTTTGTTTACTGCTACAGCGGAAACACGTGTTAGTCTCAAATAATATCAACTCATACAGTAATGAATCGTGTAAATGCGAGATTTTGTATTAAATCATTGTGTTTCAAAGTTTTTTTTTTTTATTATTTCATGTCAGAATATGTCTAATTGTATTTTATATTAAGAATATATTTTAAAGCAAACAGCAATAAAATCAGATTTTTTAACGTAGATCTTTAGGAATCAAACATTTTTTTTCATCAACACTGAATGAATTAATTGCACATTGCAAAAATTAACAAAAATACAAATGTACATGTACTACATTTTTCTAAAGGTGTAAAGATAATTACTGATATTTTAAACCATTTTTAATAAAGCAACTATTTAAATAAAAATATTTAATTAAATATAGTAGTAGTAAGCATGTTGTTCCGAATGAGGCACAACGAAAACGACCTTGATGTTAAATATTGACTACATTTTTTACAAAAAATTACGCGGAGGTTCAAAATTCAAACTATGGCAATTCAGAAAATACCGAAAATAAAGAGACCAGTGAAGGCTTGTTGAAATGGAAATTTTCTCCACTTTTACCAGTTGTATTTTGTTTTCCCTATTTCGACACAGAAATAAAGGTAAAACTTGTTTAATTTAGATATTACGAATAAAACCCAGAAAAATCACATGCATGGAAGAAAATTCTTGTTTTTACAAAATATTTAAAAGTAAAAGCAATATTTTTTTTATATATTTTAAGGTAGAACCTATGTCGGAGAAGTCTTTGTCACAAGATTTTCAAACTTTTCATAATGATACATTAGCACTTGCTCATCAATCAGTTAAAAGCACACGACATGTTTCCTTGTTATTAAATGTGGTGCAGCCAGTTAAACATGGAATGATAAATACATATCGCGACTTCACAATTTCAGTCATTATTAGGGGTACTTGTCATGCAAAGAAAACAAAAAATACCAAAATTACTTCTTTAAACATCGTTGTTTTTATTGTTTATTAATTAAACAGTACAGTGGACCTTCAGATATCCGGACGCCAGATATCCGGATGCTTCAGTATCCGGACGATTTTTCATCGGAACGAAATTTTAAAATGTTATTCTGTCTTATTTAACTGGTGATTCAGATATCCGGATGCTTCACATATCCGGACAAATTGACTGGGAACCAAAGTGTCCGGATAAATGAGGGTCCACTGTATTAAACAATATTTCCCGAGAATAAATTCTTTTTTATTCAATCGATATAAAAGATAAGTCCAATTTTCAAAACTATAGGCAAATGAACTCTATTTATTTTCAGTCAATTTTCCACACTACATTTGTAAATATTTTTCAGAACTCTTTGTCACAATGTTTTCAATCTTTAATATGATAAAGAACATACCTAAATGATTACAAAAAGTGATTAAAATATATACCTTTCCCCACTTACTAATGAGAGATAGGCTATTTACCGATGCTAATACTCTTGACCTTTTTGCACTTACACGGATTTTATTATTAAATGACTGTTTGGGGTTACTTTCGGATTAAAAATGTTTATAAAAAATTGTACCCTTAATTTAAAAGATCATATTTAATAGAAAAATTGTAATAAAACTCCAAGAATATGAATAAGTAACAAATAATTATGAAAAGGAATGCACATCATTTCATTAGATATCACAAAATGTACACACAATCTACAACACATACATCTTTGACTTAGACACATTTCATCAAGATATTACACTATTTAGTTGGTAACTGACGAAATATTTTTGAGGATTTTTGCATTCCTTTAAAATAGTTACATGCCATTTACATAGTTAGTTGTATACATTGTAATTTCATCACACAGTATAGTCTTAACTTTGTCAACTTAATTAAGGTCAAGATCTTTTAAATGAAAGGTGCCTACAGGTTTCTCTAATTCAAGAAATATATTGCCATTAAGCATTACATTAAAAAATATATATATAAATCGAATTAAGATTATTTCGGCATGATTTTAAATTGAATTCTGTGAATTTCAAAATGCTGTATTTTCTACCATTTCTATACTAAGCTGTAAAGTGCGGGAAATGACATTGAATTAATTATGACGTCATAATAGATCTAGCATAGGCTAAACACATTCACTAGTTATGATGTCATACGACGTAGGTTCTACGTTAAAAGCAGAAAAATATCCTTTTTAAATATATTAATTTTATTTAATTGATTTAATCAGGAAAAAAAATATATCTATCGTCAGGAAAATCGTCACTGCTTTGGAAAATAGCGTCATTTTCCAAAAGTCACGAATGTTTTCAAAACGTAAAATCTATTCATAACCGATTAATAAGGCTCCAAATTTTTACAGGGTCTGAATGTAGAGAAAATTTCCTAAAAGATGATGTATAGTTTATGTACCTTAATGCTATTATTAAAAAGATATGGAGGTCCTGTTATCGCGTTGTCGTGTTTTAACGAGCTACCGATCATATTGACCTATGAGGTAGAGAAGGGTTAAAGTATAAAATACTAGTACTTTTTTCAATGTTAAATGCTCTTAATAGATTTATCATATAAAATGTTGTAAAACATAATTCAATAAACTGGATACGATCGAGTGGGTCTTCCGTCTAATTCTTGATGAGATGAGATAAGATTTTGATTGAGATTTTCATTCTAAAATAAAGATTTTCCATAATCTGTAAAAATACATTATACATTAAAGACTTAAAAATATCGGCTTTGGTCCCTCATGGCCCCTAATTTTAGGAATCAGTCCTTTTTATTCATATCTTAAAGCTCTATGTATTTTGATCACATTTTGTTCAACAACTATTCAGGGATTCTTTTTTCGTTTTTGATTCATCTGCATTAGAAATATGTAGGGGCCATCCCTTTAATTCCTTAACGGATACGTTTAGCGAAAAATGAAAGGTTGCATATTGTTTAGAACATTATTTTAAACATCTTTTGTTCAATATTACTTATCAAAATATTTCTCATTTTCAAGATATAAAGCGTCCAAGATGTAGCATTCTGACCCCTTGTGGCCCCTAATTATGTTCCATACGACATAAAAATCATGATATGTAGTTGTAGATTGTTGAGATAAACATTTTTGCTTCAATAATATATTACAAAATATTGATTGTTAAAGAATTATCGATTAAAGATTTTTGCTCCATTTTGCCCCTGATTTGATGAGCCAGCGCTTTTTTCTTGATATCATTTTAAAGATCTCGTTGTTCTACAAAAATGTTGTTCAATATGTCTTAATAAAATAGTTATACTTCAAAAGATATGATGCAAAATGTCTCAAAAAATCACTCATGATTCGTGTCCTTAATTTTGACCTCTACCAAGCTTCCATACTAGGCATTTCCGGAAAATATCCTGACCCAGGCGCAACAGGGCAACATGTCTTCTATCATCCCTAAAAAAATCAGCTTTCTAGCTTGAACCGTTTTCGGGTAAACTGACAGACAAATAGGTCCACTAAATTTCGATCAAAGGGCGATAACTTCCGACCGAAAGTGATTTTTTCAAAATCGAATCGCTGGTATAAACTTCAGATAGAAACACATAAACTCTGAAAATTTGAATAAATCGAACAAGCCATCTCTGAGAAATCTTCTGCACAAATTTTGTAAAGAAAAAAAAATTAATAATTTTAAAGGTAAAAAAGAAACCGAAAAATAATAGAAAGGTTTTCTGTTGAAGACGGAAGACATAAAAAAGTTTCTTACTGCACATAGTAATTACCTTATTGTGATGCGTAAATTCTACAAAAGTTTTTTATTACCTTTTTCAGACATATGCAATTTAATTTCTTAAGCACTAAAACATGATTGTGACGTAAACCTTTTGTTTGCGTTGTCCATTCTATAGCTTAGTATTGAGCTAACTCCCCTTACAATCCATTAAGTCACTTGTAAGTGTTTATTCGTTTTGGAAAACTCTCCATTCTTTTTTTAGAATGGACAGTTTTTTCAATAAGAATGGACATTTAAAAACAAACAGAATGGACAGATAACACAAACAGAATGGAGAGTTACAGGTAACCTTTTGCATGTGCACAAGAGGGAAACAAAAACAGATTAATATATTTAATAGATACGATTTAATGTACATGTGAATAACTAAAAGAACTTGGAGATATAAGTTAATCCAGAACACAGTGTCTGCATCGGATTTGCTCGATTTTTCACATTTAAATCCATGAGTAATGCACATTATTTCAATTCACAAAACTTGAATTTGAATGACATAATTTCATTTTTGATTAAGATTTTGGAAGCATTATTCTCTCGAGAAGCATCCATTTTAAGCTTGAAGTAGGTTATATTAAATCCATCAACCAAAAATCAGTTTGCACCATGGAAAATACACAGCTGCAGTGAATATTTCGGTAGCAAATAATCAAAATTGAAACATTTCAAGATTTGATTTGATATACATTTTCAGGTCGATGTTTGTCCCAGGACTATCCAACACTCGGAATATATCCTCAAAAACTGAATTCGAATAAAAAAACAGATTTCCGGTTTGAATTCGAAATATCTCGACTGTATTTGTCGTCGAAGTTTGTGAGGGGATAAAGGATTGGATAATATTCTCTTTTACGCTTAATAATTCTCTGTTTCCAGATCATAGTATCACTGGTTGTGTGCATCTTTTGGTTTCAACCCGATTTCGATTCTGTCATATATTCTCTCAATCGGATGGAAACATGTTTGCCTTTACAACGCAAAATATAAAATGATTTGGGGGAGTTGCATTCTTATAATAAAAACTAGCATCCCTCGAAATCCACCTGTAATTGTCCATTCTTTAGACAAAGACCTTTTCTTATTTGCAACTGGAGACACAATGGCTGTTCAACAAATTGCTGTGCACCCCAAGCTTACCTGTAACTGTCCATTCTGTAAACAAAGAATTTATCGTATGTGTGCTACCTGTTTTGCACATTTTCAAAACAAAGAGAATCCTGTTTTAAGTAGGAGAAAGGCCTCAAATTGTCCATTCTGTGAGAGAAAGAATTAATCTCGGGCCTACGGCCCTCGATTACTTCTTTCTCTCACAGAAGGAACAGTTTTCGGCCTTTCTCCTTTACATAAATGAATACATTTAAGGGGCATAAAAGAATGCCTCAATCCACCATAAACACGACAAATTCTACAATTAAAATAGTTTTCAAAAGATAAGGTGGAACCAGGTAGCCCTTTCATAGACTGGAGTTCAATTGAATTATTTCTGTTTTCATCGACTTAGTCAACTGTTGGACAGGTCATAAAACACGGACCCTCGGGAATTTCAGAGATTGGACAAATTGTGTAAAAGGAGAAAACATTTTTAGCCAACCAGTCAAACCCGCCCTTAGCTTTAATAATGAATTTGGTACACCGATATTCTGTTATTTGCCGAGTCACTATTGTTTTGTTGCTTTGCACGGCGATAGTGACAACTGACAGGAAAGTAGATCTACTCCATGAAATGCTACTAACTGCAAAATTAAATTTTTCGTAGAACTCTGATTATCAGGTTTGCTTTGCTTTGGGCGACATTTCATCATCTATCAATTTTTTTTATTTTTTTTAATCTCTATCGATCTTTTAAATTGTTCTAAAATAGTCAGGTGACTAATTAAATCCTTTTGCTTCTTGTTTTTAGACATTTCGTAGAACTCTGATTATTATATTTAGTCTGGCTCTGATTTTTAAAAAGAAGGCTATAAATAACTTCTAACGGCAAATAATTATTATTTGGTCCAGCATAGTTTTTTAACCTAATTCGAGTAAGCTAAATCCGAAAAAAATATGCTGGCTTTTATAAAAATGGCGTTAAAGAGTTCAAAAAGGCGATTCAAAATTGCGGATATTCATTCTTTCTAATTTTCTCTAAATACCGTTCCAAATGGAGAAATAATGTGTAAATATCTCACTAGGTGTAATACAACTAAAAAACGATAATAAAATGCTTACATTATTAGTTTAACTCAGAACAATTAGTCGTTTCTACACTTAATTCAAATTTTCTCTGATTTATTTGTCTATTGTTTATATATTCTGCTTTGTTCAGGATTTCAATTTTGCAAATATCCATACACTACAGTTTTGTATTTTTCTTCTGCATCTCACTATTCTACTATTGAATGGTGATGCAGCTATAAGTTAAAAGTCAAAATGGCGATTCAAAATGGCGGATATTCATTTTTTTTTCAAATTATTTCTTAATGTCGTTTACATAGGAGAAAAGATTTGTGAATGTCTTACTGAGCGTAGTACAACTATGTAAAATGACAATAGAACGCTTATATTATCACTTTAATTCGGAAAATTAAGTCGTTTAAATTTGAAATGTGTTAATAAACTCAAAATGACGTCATATACACTCAATTTCGTAAAATACCCAAACTGCATAATTCTGAGTCGTTTTGCAGAAAATAAATTACAGTTTGATTTTTTATTAAATAAATAATATTCAAATAGGCGATGAAAGTTTGAGGATATTATTATTAATGACTTCGGATTTTTATGACACGGATTTTTGTAGAATTATTTCTATTACTAGTATTAAGATTTTGACGACAATTCCGATGACATTTTAATTATTACCTGTCGCACCATGCTTCTTCACATAAAAAGTTAATAATATCATACAATAATTGCTGTTTAGAGGACAGTATGACAATAAACCTACCCAAAGAGCAGTATTCCCCGAGCATTTAGGCGAGTAAACATTATAGTTCAAGGTTTGATAAATCATATTTCAATTGTTGGAAAGTCTTAATCTATTTTTAGTCCAGTGTAAAAAAAAAAGAATCCCACCTTTAGCTCAAATAATGGATTTTGTACACTGATATTATATATTTTGCCGAGTCACTATAATTGTTTTGTTACTTTGCACGGCGATAGTAGATATAATCCATGAAATGCTACTAACTACAAAATTAAATATTTCGTAGAACTCTAATTATAATATTTGCCTTGCTTTTAGGCAACATTGCTTCATCTATCAGTTATTTTTTTCATATCTATGGGTCTTTTACATTGTTGTATAATTATCAGGTGACTAATTAAATCCCATTGCCTCTTGTTTTTCTGTACACAGAAATTCAAGTATTTAACCAGTCTCATTATAAAGGAACGAGGCAGGGTATGTGTACATAGATTGGCGTATTCAAAATTGTTCGCAAACACTGGTAATGAGTATTAAGTTGTTGGCCTATTAATTAATTAGCGCTACACACATTCCCACCGTATATAAAAAAAGTCCAGCTGCGATTCCTTCGTAATCCGGCGCGTCGGTTTGACATCTACGGAATGGGCCTCTTCGATCTCCATCAATGCTTCCTTAACTGTACCCCAAAGAAGAACATAAAGTTAACATGAATCTCATGAGCCAAGAGAGACAGCGGCTTACGTCGGAGTTCTGCCACCCTCCTGTAAATGGTACCAAAGTGCTTCGGTGTCATAGGGAACTGCACGGAACAAGGCATGTATGAATTGTTCGTTTCCACCAGAAGCGCGTGATTTGGAATAGCTGCTCTCACTCTGGCCAGCTGGAGACCCTGATTACTCCAAAGTAGAAGGATCGTCCAGTACGAAACCACAGGCACACCTGGTCCGGGCCACCAGTGAAGCAATGTAGATGGATATGTGCCAAAGTCGGGATACCCAGGCCATCAAGTAGAGTTATACAGTCCTGCGTTGGAACCAGTCCAAGAGGGTCATTCCCCGCTCCCCAGAGATGGAGGACCATATTGGTCGAGGTTTCCGCCCTGCGGAAAAACTCAGCCAATATAAACTTGTGTTGGCGATGCCCCCTGCTGTATAATCCAAACCAATTTCTCCTAGCGCCCAGGAATTACTGCAGCATAAGTCTACTATGACCCGCACATCATCGCTATTTGCTCTCGGAGCCTCCTTGGGTTTGATCCCCTGGCAATAACCCCCTGTTTCTTGAGGATTCTTTTTGGCACCTCATGTGGCTCATCCAATCCATGAACAACATATTTTGATGTAAGAATGACGGTACCTCCACTGGCCATTTTTCAAGGGAGGTGTAGACCATTAAATCACCAGTAAAAGGGTCAGGCAAATGTCCTGGATGCCAGTGGCAATCAACAACAACAGTCTGGTCTGAATCCTCCCTAGGAGATGTCATGGACCAACGGGGCCCCTGAGGAACAGCGGGTACCTCCGCTCTGGCCTTTGTCTCCTCACTGTCTACCTGAACTGCATCAGTCTGGGCCAGCTCCTCCTCCCACGACTCCGCAACATCAGACTTACATGTACCTATCCAGGTCCCTCCTGGACCGCTCAAACTCCCCACGCCAGTGGCCTCTCCGTGTGGCCTCATTGATCGCAAGAACCATCAGTCTTGGATGGACCAGTAATGCTACATGGGACACCTTTCCCTTGCTCAACTCGTTAATTTGTCTACTACTGGGAGGTACAATTCCCAAATGGTTCGAAACGCCAACAGCAGCCTCAGGAACTGGCAAAGAAAACCCCCAGCTTACCCTTCCAAGTTGCCTCCGAACCCAAGCTTTCAGTCTCCCTATAGAGACAAATGCCCGTTCATCTGCGTAGGGTCCGACAATCTGACAAGAGAGTTCCAAAAAGAAAATTTACGAAATCCCTTGGTTCATTGGCTTCTCTGGCGTGATCACGCAAAATATGATACTGCATGTGTTTGGCCCCTGTGAAATCCTCACACCTATCAAGAGCGCACCTACGCACTCCTCTTGACCTCTTCTCAAGGTCCTTTGGTCTGTCGTCAGCTGCATCTCTAGTGGGGTAGTAACCTGAGAGGCACCTTCCTTCTCAGAATCATGTAATTAAATGGCGACCATTTCTGTCCAGTCTTTGTTCTCCTCACCCTACGGACTCTGTTTAGACTCACCCTCTGGCTTGTCTGGATCTTCCAGCTCTAACAGTGAATCTTCCTCATCAAAAACAAATACATCAAAAGTCTAAAAAAAACAAAATATAAACAAATACATTCTCCGAGTTCTCTCGGCTACCTAAAAAACCTTTAAAAACTTGAGGGTCACAAACATCTACACAAACCCTTAACTATTTGCAATTCATTTTTTCTTAGTTTTTCTCATTTCCATTTATGGGAGAGCACTCAGGGCAAATATACTGGGGCATACTCTGGGCATCATCCGCAGAAATTCCGACGCATTCGGGATGGAACCAATCATTACAAAAATCACATTGAACCATCAGCCCCTGATTTTGCATAGACAATGCGACTTTTTTTGCTTTTTGTGTTTCACATGTTCAGGCACAACTGACCCACCAGTTCCAATTCTTGATATACTACGTGCCCAAGTATCCCTATATGGACCACTTTGAGATCTTTCTTCTGTTTCCACTGCTGCACTGTCCTTGACAGTTGGATAGGTTGCCTGGCAAGTCTGACTCACCTTTATTTTCCAGCTGGTCATCACTGTTTACATCACCTTGCATCACCTTGCAACTGTTCTCTGAACTCCACTAACCATTTAGGTAACTTCCTTGCTTCACACTTTTTCAGTTTGTCATGCATGACCTTAATCTCACGGCGTGACTTTACAGCATATACGGATGCAGACTTTATTGAACTAATTCCTGGACTCATCCACATTGACTCAACCTTCTTACCCGCATTGCAGCGCCTATAAACAAGGTCACCAACCTTGAACTTACCTGCCCTCATCCTTAGGTCATGTGCCCTTTTCATATTGACTTCTGAGCAGATTTCAACTTTTTTCTTGCAAGTTAATGTGCTTTCTGCATATTTTACTCTAGTTCCCGCACATACTTATCTACCGCACCCTCCTCCCCATTTGAAAAATCGGTAGGAGTTGGGCTGAACATCAATGTTGCTGGGATGTTTACCTCCCTGCCCAACATGAGTCTGTTTGGTATATAAACGGTATGACGGTTAACTGCTGACCGCAATGCTCCAGCCAAAGTACCCAAATATTGATCCCAGCTCTTAGGTTGACCATCAACATAACAGCGCACAGCATGCATGAGTGTGCGATTGTAACCTTTAACCTGACCATTTCCAGATGCACAGTACAGTTAAGGCAACATTTTCTATAAAAAGTCACCGAAAAAGACATAATTAATGTTTAACTGTCTATTTTTTAGCAAGACACTCTAGTTAAAATAGCTTTATGTTATCTTGAAGAGTATGTCCGTCGCTATTCACCTCTGAATTTTCGTGATCATGTGACCCTCTACAGTCACGTGGGCTCCGACTTTAGGTCAACAAATGAACTGTTAAATTTAACCAAAAAGTTCAAGGGCAAGGCAAACAAACAAATAACTGCACAGTGTTTTAAATTGTCCCTATGTATCTTTACTTTCGCAAAAGTGATACTCATTCAGTAAGTTTTCCGATACATTTAAGTTATTCACCTTAAACAGTCAGTAGTATATGAAAAATAGTGTATTTTCCTAATATCAACGGGAATTATAAATTACCTAAAGGATTACAAAGAAATGAGCATCATTTTTCGAAAACAATACAATAAAATGAATAATTTAAAATAAAAACCTACTTATTAGATTGTCGCCTTGCCCTTGAACTTTTTGATTAAAAATTGACATCTTGGTACAGTCGGTCTAAATATAGGTTTCAAACGCATCGTTGACCCACTATGGGAGATAATTCTTAAGTACTTGATAAAGTTTGTTTACCTCATAGATTTAACTAGTTATACTTGCAGACTGCGCTGGGATCTTTTTACTAAATCGAACAGTATGCATAAAACACTTGATATTACTTTCTATTTTGTGACTTCGTTCTTTATAAAATGGATGAATTATGTATGTTATAAGACATCTTTCAGATTTTTCCGCATTTCCTCGAATATGTGTAAACACACATGCAGCTACATGTTGGTGTAAAATTTGCCGCAGCATGTAATCTAAAACGCCGATTGTTAATAAAAATGGAAATATTCAATTAAAATAGTCAATTGATAGCCTCCATCAATAATTAATTCGATAACTGTACCTCTCTGTCACTACTGTACATACACTTGTGTACAAATATTTTTTTCGCATACAAGATTCTATCATGGCTTTCTTTCAAACCTTCAACTCCTATGGGATTTAAGTTGTACGTGCTAAAATCTAATTAAAATTAGATCTTTGATCCGTTCCACTTTGATCGCTACACACATTTTATTCCAAAAGCCGGGGGGGGGGGGGTT
>PRKT01000915.1:69423-95552 GCA_003671525.1 Saccostrea glomerata | reverse complement strand
CTTAATGGTAGCTTAATGGTAGCTTAATGGTAGCTTAATGGAGTTTGGACATTAAGCACCTGTAAGTCTAGCTTAATGGTAGCTTAATGGTGACTAAATGGTGGTCTAAAAGTTACCATTAAGGACCTGTAAGCCACCATTAAGCTACCATTAAGCTACATTTAAGCACCCATTAAGGACTTTGAGTTGGCTTAATGGTAACTTAAGGGTGGTGTAAATGTTACTTAAAGGTGCTTAATGGTGACTTAATGGTGACTTAAAGACAACCATTAGACCACCATTAAGGACCTATAAGCCACCATTAAGCCGGACTTAAAGGGTGTGTTTCATCTTGTGTCTATCAAAGGCTTCCTGTTGTTCTGTCTCCTAGTGAAAAACTTTCCCAGTCAAATCATAAAGCGAAGCAGCTATGTGTGAGAATCCAGGGAAAAAACATCTATGGTAATTGGCGAACCCTAAAAAACTCTCAAATGCCTTTAGATCATGAGGTATTGGCCATTCACGTACTGCCTCCATATATTGCTGTCCCATTTCAACACCATCTTGACTTACAGTGCGGCCCAAGAACTCAACTTTAGGACGAAAAAGCTCCCACTTGCGGGGCTTGAACTTCAGTCCAAATTTGCGGAACCGCTCAAACACCTGGCGCAAATTGTTCAAATGATCTCATTCTGTCCTCCCTAAAACATCATCAAGGAAAACGAGTGCTATCTTCCAATTTAGGCTGTGCAACACCGAATTGTGACAAATGTGGTGGGGGCATTAAACAAGCCAAACCCCATCCGCGTGAATTCAAATAGGCCATACTTAGTTATAAAAGCCGTTTTCTTCCTGTCCTCAGACTTGAGTTTTATTTACCAGTAAGCTACATTGGCATCTAATTCAGAAAACCATTTATTTGCTGCTAGAGTGTCCATACATTCTTTTTTTAGCAGCAAATGATAACTGTGTTTAATGGTAACCTTATTCAGTGCATGATAGTGCAGGCGTTGAGATTTTAGAACGCAGTTCGCAGTTCGCTATTCGCAATTCAAAAGTGAATTACGTTCTAGAACGCAGTTCGCGATTCAAAATTTAAACATAAACTGTGTGCTCTGAAATTTTGTGGGTGGGGTACTAGGAGTAAGTTACCACTTCTGTGAAAAAATGGTGATGGTACCATCTCTAGTTTCCGAGATATGACCCTGCAGTTTTTAGCCCTACTATATAATACTATACGAATAAACATCGGGTTTGGGTGACATCGAAGTCCCCTACCCCGGGATCAGAAATTTTTTGGGTGGGGTACTAGGGGTCAGTTACCACTTCTGTGAAAAAATGGTGATGTACCATCTCTAGTTTCCGAGATATGGCCCTGCAGTTTTTAGCCCTACTATATAATACTATACGAATAAACGTCGGGTTGGGAAACATCGAATTCCCCTACCCCGGGATCTGAAATTTGTGGGTGGGGTACTAGGGGTCAGTTACCACTTCTGTGAAAAAATGCTGATGGTACCATCTCTAGTTTCCGAGATATGGCCCTGCAGTTTTTAGCCCTACTATGACATATGACACACCTGAGTTATTTTTACCATGCTGCTCCTTACCCCTTCTTAAGCTTGTTGTTACGAAACCCCTACCACCAAGGGTAATGATTTAGACAATCTACTATAAGATGCATATAAGTTTTAATTTATCTGATCCTGACGTTCTTGAGAGGGATTTAAAGAATTTTCACATATATTTCAATGCACATTTTCATCCCCTATTCTGACGTACGGTAAGAGTCTCCAGAACCCTATTCTTGCCTTTTTGTGATGATCCCCATTTGCAAGAGGACCTGGCTCTTTAATTTAATAATTTAAAGTCCTTTTCAACTAGGATGCTCTCTACCAAGTTTGGCTTAAATTGGTCCAGTGGTTCTTCAGAAGAAGTTGAATATGTGAAAAGTTTGAAGACGGACAGACAGAAGACAGATAACGGTTATCAAGAAAGCTCACACGAGCTTTCAACTAAGTTGAGTAAAAATGGAAACTCAATTAAAGTAAGCAACGTATTATTATACCCCACTTGAAAAGCGGGGGATGGGGGGTTGGGGTTGGAGGGTTATAGTTATCGGGATGTCCGTCTGTTACGCTTTGGAGTACCTGTCTCTTATCCGCACCTCTTCTTTTACCACTAAATGATATTTAATGAGACTTTCACAGAATTGTTGTTATATATTGCCATTATGGCTTCCTATTTTACTTTTTGATTGGACACATATTTTTAGTTTTCCAAGTCAAAACATTGACAGTGCCATTTTTCTATATTATTAAAGAGTATCCATCTCTTATCCGCAACTCCTCCTATACCACGGAATAAAAGAACTACGCACGCTAACTCTTGATTCCTGCTTACATTTTAAAATCATTTAATTCAATATTGATGACATTTGGTCATAAAATATTTGTTAAATACAAAGAAGAGTTCAATGATAATTGATTATTTATTTAACACTAGTGCTAAAAAGTAAATCATACTAGTTCCATTCTTGAAATTAAGGGGGTATGCGAATAAATGAAATCTTTTCATATGATATGGTTTATGCATACAAAAGGAAGAATATATTAGTAAAAATTCAATGTTTCAGTTGTAAAGCACTTTGAAATTGCTGAAAAAAATAAGCATTGTTGTCGTTTTTTGTGTCTATAAACATATGTCCACCCTCGTGATACAAAAAAGGCTTTGGTGTGAATTTGTAAATTCACAGCCCATGTTACCGGCCGTGAAAAGGAATTTATGTTTCACGGGGGGGGGGGGGGGGGGGGGTTAGATGCTTTACATTTTTCCCTTTTTCTGTTGATTTCAATATTGAAAACCACGAGTTTTACCCAAATGTTAAAGTTTTCTCTCGTTGGTTTGCCAAATAAACAATGTTTTATGAAAATCGATATCAATATAAATATGAAAAATATCCAAACTTTGAAAACTTACTTGGAGGTAAGTAGGAGAACAATACAAACGTTCGTAGTTCTTTAATAATACTTACACAGATTCATTACATAATGCCATTGTGCACCTCTTATTTTACTTCTTGATCTGACACTTATTTCGGGTTTAGATCAGTTTAAAGCTCAGTTTTAAAGTAATTATCCAAGATATTTTCATCAAACTTCGTATGCTGATAGATATTGGTGAGATCTATGGAACTCCATCAACATTTTTTTTTACCTTTCCTTTGACATTGACCTCACTTTTCTAATAAAAGTGTTAGCTTAGTTTTAAAGAAACCATTCAAGATAGTGTATCAAACTTCATATGTTGATACATACTGATGACAGCTATGCAAGTGCATCAACTTATTTGACCTTAACCTCTTCTTTGACCTTGACCACACTTTTCTTAAATTAGTGATTAACTCAGTTAAAAAAAAACCATCCACGATATTTTTTCAAACTTCATGTACTGATAGATAATGATGGGAGCTTTTCAATTGCCTCAACATTTTGTACCTTGACTTTTCCTTTGACCTCGACCTCACTTTTCTTAAATGGGTGTTTTGTTACTTTTAAACAAACCATTCAAGGTGGTTTTATCAAACTTCACATGTTGGTACATACTGATGAGAGCTATGCAACTGCATCAAACTTTTTGACCTTGACCCTTCCTTGACCTTTACCACACTTTTCTTAAATTGGTGTTTAGCTAAGTTTGAAAGAAATCATCCAAGAATTTTTATCAAACTTCATATACTGATACATACTTGTGAAAGCTATTCAACTGCATCAACATTTTTGACCTTGACATTCCTTTGAACTTTCACCACACTTTTCTTATATTAGTGTTAAACTCAGTTTTAAAGAGAGCATCCAAGATATTTTATCAAACTTCATATATCTGTGAGAACTATTCAACTACATCAACAATTTTGACCCTGACCTTTCCTTTGACCTCACTTTTCCAAAATTAGTGTCAAACTTAATATGCTGATACATACTGATATAAGCATTTCAACTACATCAACAGTTTGTCTTTGACATTTCTTTTGACCTGGACCTCATTTTTATCAAATTGTATTTATGTCAATTTTAAATTAAGAAACCATTCATAATGTTTTTTAAACTTTATATGCTGATAGATACGGATGAGAGCTGTTCAACTGTATCACAAGTTTTTGACCATGACCTTTCATTTGACCTTGACCTCACTTTTCTGAAACTTCATATGCTGATACATACTGATGTAAGTAATTCAACTGCCTATGAACATATATCTATTTTCTTCCTGTGACATTGAACTTGCACAAAAAAAACTTGAATAAAGATCAAGTCAAACCCTCAAGTCATTAGCAATCTTTGTATAAATGAAAAACCCACCAAATTTATCTATAAATAATATATGGACTAGATCACAAATTATGTCCTTTTTCTTTTAGTCACATTGAACTTGCACAAAATAATTTGAATCAAAGTCATGACACACCGTCAAGTCAAAAGCAATCTTTGTGTAAAGTGGTAAATTCAGATTTTTTTGCATAGAAAATAAATTATGAACTTTTTCTGAAAGTTTAATATGAACTTGCACAAAATAATGTACAGTCACGGAACAATTAACCTCATGCAGGTCATTAGCAATCTAAGTGTAAAATGGAAACTCACTAAGTGTATACATAAGATATGGGCCGGACACGATTTACGAAAAAGTTTCTTCCAGTGACCTTGAACTTGCCAAAATGACCTTAGGTTAAGGTCATGGCACATCCTCAGGTCATGACCAATTTTTGTAGGAAGACGTAAATTTTTAAGTTTCATCAAAAGATATACTGGGCAAAATAAGTTAGGGATCATTATTTTACACAATAATAAAATTTGTAGACCTTTCATATGGTCAATCCATTTATATATCGACTCCACAAAAAAGAGTATTTTGGATTTCTGTGAAGTCTATATACACAACCATATCAATGGATAAACATCATGAAAGGGAAATATCAGTATATAATATCAAACAAAAGTTAATGAAATAATGAAATTTTTACAACTTAAAAAACATGAACTTAGATTTTAAATCTTGCAAT
The DNA here is from genome assembly GCA_003671525.1 of Saccostrea glomerata. NCBI lineage: Eukaryota > Metazoa > Mollusca > Bivalvia > Ostreida > Ostreidae > Saccostrea > Saccostrea glomerata. The sequence continues at coordinate 90,511 of PRKT01000915.1, read as the reverse complement.
ATACAATGTTTATATTTATGGAGAAAGAAATCTAAAAATAAATTATAAGAACACTTTTATTATAAATCATATCCAAAGATATCCTCTAAATAATGGATATCTTCTTCCACATAAATTATTTTTAAATTCTTCCTCTGTAACCCTCCCCCTTTTTTAAACATGTACATATAGATCTAATCTGTTATATTTTAGTAGACATATTTTTGTTAAAAAATGTAATTCCGAAATGACTATATAGTTGAAATGAAATTTCAGAAGTGAATAACATTACAATTATTGAAATAAAATATAAAAATCAAGATAATATGAAAATAAACTCAAGTTCTTTTTCCCCAATTTCTGATGAAAATACAGAGACAATGCGATAAATTATTTTTAAGTACCGGTATTACATGTGGAAGCTAAACATAGTTTCGTATAAAATCCAGGGAGTTTTACCTAAGAAAAGGTCTGCCTGCTATTTATAGGAATTACGAATATGTATTCAAAATATCGAGCCCGATGTTTATTCGAATAGTATTATAATATAGGGCTAAAAACTCGAGGACCATATCTGGGAAACTAGAGATGGTACCATCACTATTTTTTCATCGAAGTGGTATCTGGCCCCTAGTACCCCACCCCCAAAATTTTAGTCCCCAGGGTAGGGGACTTCGATGTCCCGGAGCCCGATGTTTATTCGTATAGTATTATAATATACGGCTAAAAAGTAGAGGACCATATCTCGGAAACTAGAGATGGTACCATCACTATTTTTTCATAGAGGTGGTATCTGGCCCCTAGTACCCAAACCCAAACATTTTAGTCACCAGGGTAGGGGACTTCGATGTTCCCGAGCCCGATGTTTATTCGTATAGTATTATAATATACGGCTAAAAAGTAGAGGACTATATCTCGGAAACTAGAGATGGTACCATCACAATTTTTTCATAGAAGTGGTATCTGGCCCCTAGTACCCAAACCCAAAAATTTTAGTCACCAGGGTAGGGGACTTCGATGTTCCCGAGCCCGATGTTTATTCGTATAGTATTATAATATACGGCTAAAAGTAGAGGACCATATCTCGGAAACTAGCAATGGTACCATCACCATTTCTTCATAGAAGTGGTATCTGGCCTTAAGTACTCAACCCCAAAAATTTCAACCCCCAGGTTATGGGACTTTGATGTCCGCGAGCCCGATGTTTATTCCTATAGTATTATAATACACGGCTAAAAACTAGAGGGCCATATCTCAGAAACTAGAGATGGTACCATCACTATTTTTTCACAGAAGTGGTATCTGGCTCCTAGTACCCCAACCCCAAAATTTTAGCGACCAGGGTAGAGGACTTCGATGTTCCCAAGCCCGATGTTTATTTGAATAGTATTATAATATAGGGCTAAAAACTAGAGGACCATATCTCGGAAACTAGAGATGGTACCATCACTATTTTTTCATCGAAGTGGTATCTGGCCCCTAGTACCCCACCCCCAAAATTTTAGCCCCCAGAGTAGGGGACAACGATGTCCCGAAGCCCGATGTTTATTCGTATAGTATTATAATATAGGGCTAAAAACTAGAGGATTATATCTCAGAAACTGGAAATGGTACCATCACCATTCTTTCATAGAAGTTTTATCTGGCCCCTAGTACCCCACCCCCACAATTTCAGCCCCCGGGGTTGGGGACTTCGATGTTTATTCGAATAGTATTATAATTTAGGGCTAAAACTAGAGGAACATATCTCGGAAACTAGAGATGGTACCATCACTATTTTTTCATCGAAGTGGTATCTAGCTCCTAGTACCCCAACTACAAAATTTCAGACCCCAGGATAGGGGACTTCGAGGTCCCCGAGCCCCTAGTACCCAACCCCCAAAATTTCAGCCCCCAGGATAGGGGACTTTGATATCCCCGAGCCCGATGTTTATTCGTATAGTGTTATAATATACGGCTAAAAACTAGAGGACCATATCTCGGAAACTAGAGATGGTACCATCACCATTTTTTCATAGAAGTGGTATCTGGCCCCTAGTACCCCAACCCCAGAATTTTAGTCACCAGGGTAGGGGACTTCGATGTTCCCGAGCCCGATGTTTATTCGTATAATATTATAATATACGGCTAAAAAGTAGAGGACCATATCTCGGAAACTACAGTACCGACCGGACACAACCTAACACCAGAGCGAACCCGGAGCGGACCCCGGGCTCGCTTCAAGGGTTCGCTCGGGGTCCGCTTCGGGTTCGCTTTCAGAAATTTTGGGACCGCTCCGGGTGCGCTTTGGGTGCGCTCCGGGTTCGCTCCGCGTTCGCTCGGGGTCAGCTCTGGGACCGCTAGAGCGAACCCGGTGTTCGCTTCCTGGGACCGCTTTACGCACTGATGCGTGAAGCGGACCCCGCTTTCATCTCGCCGCCAGTAAGCCCCGCCCCTTGTATATTCCAATACAGTAATGGTATTGTGGATCGATCATTGTTGTTTATGCGACGATGCGGACATGTACACTTTACATGTAAACAGTGACATTATGGAGAACATTGATAACTTTTCTGAAATTAAAATGTTTATTAGACGTAGATTTACATGTACATGAATAATTTATTTCCTTAATTTCTCTATCCCGAGAAATTCAAGCTTATTTAACAGCCGGTTCTAAGGCATTTATTTTTCGTAAGTTATAACAAGAAAACAAAAAAGAAGAGGAAGAAAAGAGTATTGAATTGATTTTCAGTGTATCGAATGGTGTACATGTAGAAGTGATACTGACGAAAGAAATTTAAACTGAATACCTTTTAAATTCATGCTTTATATAGTTTAAAAATACATTTGTTATTCCTTACGTTTTGCTAAATCGTAGTTTGAATGTTTACTAAACACGTGAATTAGGATATCGCATCTATAAATTACATGGAACCTTTTGTACATCTGATATATTTAGACTTTATTTATAGTAGTTACACATTAAAAGTTCGTCATAAATATTTACCAGACATTTTCTAAAAAAAATTACACTGTATACTAGAGCTTTTTCAAGGTCAAAATTTTGGAGCGAGAATGATTTTGATCAGAATAAGGAAAAAGGCAAATATTAATTGTTCTCCCGACCCGATAAGAATATAAATATATGCCCCCTATTTCACACACACATTATCTTTAAAAATTCTAATTATTAAATTATTTTATTTATGATTTCTCAATTTACGTGTTACATTAAATTATTCAAAATTTGCATCAAAATTATTGATCTTCTTAGTCTTCTTGAGCATGAAAAAAATGCGTGTATATAAAAATCTTCCTTCTGGATGCACAGATTGATGTCATTCCGCCCTAATGGTATTGAATTCACCAGAATGAACGTGAATTAGACCCAATTCCTGATGATACTTAACAAGATTTATTAATTCTTTCAACTTAGTGTAACTCTACAGTTAGTTTGCGTTGCCATCTTTCGAACAACCCACATAACTATGCATTGCTTACACCTTTATTATTTTTTTTCCAATAATTAGTCCTAAAACATTTCAAAATTTATAATAGATTATAATTCATATGTTAAAATATCCCTTCTATATCATATTTCTCTGATTATTCTTTGTCAAGTATAGTTACGCATTTTGATAGAATGAAACAATGTACGATTTGCTAAATGTCGTGATTAATTAGCTTAATTAATTCGTTCAATTATGTAAACTTCACCTAAGTATACCCCGATAAACCAAACGTCCTTTATAGCGGTTCAGATTTCTTTCTTTATTTAATAGTAATTATATAAATTTCCAATTCAACTTTAGATGATGAAATTTTACAATAATTGTCGAAGATCAACTATATTTCTTTTCTCCGCTTTTTGTCAGTAAGGATTGTAAGATAAATTGATTTCCATTTTTATGCACTGACTGATGTATTTACCCAATTTATTTAATTAATTGCTTAAATAAAAAAGAAATTAAATATAATATAAATAAAAAATACAACCCGGAGAATTAAAATAGATAATTATTTAATAATATTTTAATTATCACAATAGATTAACACAGCACATTCACACGTTTTACTTGTATGTACAGTGCTTGGATTTATGTCGAATTAAATCAATACGTTCGATCTTATATCCCAATCGACTGATCAATGTATTATTTTGATTGGTTGATGCGCTGATTGGTTAATCGCTAATCCTGATTGACAGCTCTGTAAAGAAATACACAACCCGCGTTCGCTCTCTGGGACCGCTACTGAATTTGGGGTTCGCTCTCTGGGTCCGCTTCGGGTTCGCTCGGGGTCCGCTACGCGTTCGCTTTGGGTGCGCTCCGGGTTCGCTCGGGGTCAGAACTAGCGGACCCCGAGCGAACCCGGAGCGGACCCACAGAGCGAACTCAGGGTCCGCTCCGGGTTCGCTTTCTGTTAGGTTGTGTCCAGTCGGTACTGTAGCAATGGTACCATCACCATTTTTTCATAGAAGTGGTATCTGGCCCCTAGTACCCCACCCCCAAAATTTCAGCCGCCAGGGTAGGGGACTTCGAGGTCCCCAAGCCAGATGTTTATTCGTATAGTATTATAATATACGGCTAAAAACTAGAGGACCATATCTCAAGAACTGGAAATGGTACCATCACCATTTTTTCATAGAAGTGGTATCTGGCCCCTAGTACCCCAACCCCAAAAATTTAGTCACCAGGGTAGGGGACTTCGATGTTCCCGAGCCCGATGTTTATTCGTACAGTATTATAATATACGGCTAAAAACTAGAGGACCATATATCTCAGAAACTGGAAATGGTACCATCACCATTTTTTCATAGAAGTGGTAGCTGGCCCCTAGTACCCCATCCCCAAAATTTCAGCCCCCAGGGTAGGGGACTTCGATGTCCCCGAGCCCGATGTTTATTCGTAAAGTATTATAATATACGGCTAAAAACTAGAGGACCATATCTCAAGAACTGGAAATGGTACCATCACCATTCTTTCACAGAAGTTGTATCTGGCCCTTAGTACCCCACCCCCAAAAATTTCAGCCCCCGGGGTAGGGGACTTCGATGTCCCCGAGCCCGATATTTATTCGAATAGTATTATAATTTAGGGCTAAAAACTAGAGAAACATATCTCGGAAACTAGAGATGGTACCATCACCATTTTTTCATAGAGGTAGAATCTGGCCCCTAGTACCCCACCCCACAAAATTTCAGCCCCCAGGGTAGGGGACTTCGAAGTCCCCGAGCCCGATTTTTATTCGTATAGTATTATAATATACCGCTAAAAACTAGAGGAGCATATCTCTGAAACTAGAGATGGTACCATCACCATTTTTTCATGGAAGTGGTATCTGGCCACTAGTACCCAACCCCCAAAATTTCAGCCCCCAGGGTAGGGGACGTTGATATCCCCGAGCCCGATGTTTATTCGTATAGTGTTATAATATACGGCTACAAACTAGAGGACCATATCTCGGAAACTAGAGATGGTACCATCACAATTTTTTTTATAGAAGTGGTATCTGGCCCCTAGTACTCCAACCTTAGAATTTTAGTCACCAGGGTAGGGGACTTCGATGTTCCCGAGCCCGATGTTTATTCGTATAGTATTACAGTAAAACACGTTTAGTACGAACACGGATATAGCGAATTCACGGATCTAACGAACTAATTCTGGGTCCACGGCAAAATTCTTAACAAATCTTTGTAAAATTCTACGGTTATAACGAACTCTGATATAACGAATTTACGGATACAGCGAACTGATTTTGAGTCCCGTTGAGGTTAAATATAATGAATTTTACATCTTTTATAACGAACTTTCAAAGATCTCAAAATTTGATCAATTTTCTTTCAGCATTTGTATATAAAACTCAATTCATAATAAAACCTTAGTTATCGAAGGTATGTTTTGTAATATTTGCTTCCCTAATATATTTGATAAAAACACTTGAAGGAAAACATGCATATTGCGAATTCGCTATAATATATGGTTTTACGAATTCGTTATACGGATTAAACGAATTACGGATATAGCGAATTAAATTCACAGGTCCCCAGGACTTCGCTATAACCGAGTTTTACTGTATAATATACAGCTAAAAAGTAGAGGACCATATCTCGGAAACTAGCAATGGTACCATCACCATTTTTTCATAGAAGTGGTATCTGGCCCCTAGTACCCCACCCCTAAAATTTCAGACCCCAGAGTAGGGGACTTCGATGTCCCCGAGCCCGATGTTTATTCGTATAGTATTATAATACACGGCTAAAAACTAGAGGACCATATCCGGAAACCAGAGATGGTACCATCACCATTTTTTCATCGAAGTGATATCTGGCCCCTAGTACCCCACCCCCAAAATTTCAGACCACACAGTTAAAGTTAAAATTTTGAATTGCGAACTGCGTTCTAGAACGCAATTCCCTTTTGAATTGCGAATAGCGAACTGCGTTCTAAAATCTGAACGCCTGATAGTCCATGCATCATCTCACGCTTCCATCCTTTTTACGGACAAGGACTGGTGCCGAAGCCAAATCAGAAGTACACTGCTTGATTACTCCAGCTAGCAGCATTTTATCTAAGTGGCCCTCCTCCTCTCCCTGAAAAACAGCAGGGGTTCTGTGGATCTGCTGCTAAATAGGGCGTGCATCACTTGTATCAATGCAATGCTCTATTTCTGAGAAATAACCCCGGTCAAGGTCATCAATAGCAAAAACATCTGAAAAGTCAGTGACCAGGTCAACCGCCTCCCTGCGCACTTCTGTAAGAAATTCTTCTCTAAGTCCCTGATTATAGTACTTACATGTTCACAATCCTTTTGACCCTCTGTTACTACCCAGCGCAATGAAGGCTCACCTTCCTTGACTGTATAAGCTGCTATTGCTTCCCCAACAACACTTCCTTAATAATATGACTGTCAGTTAGGTTCATGACACAAAGCTTACCTACTTTCCCTGAGGCATTATAAGTTCTAGAAGCAACAATGCCAGTGGGGAAACGTTAACTAGTTCAATGATGAAATCTGGCGTCCCAGCATCTAGATGGCACTCTATTATTTGGGCAGAGTGTGGAGGAATCCGCACCCGACGGGAAGATACAGCATTAAGCACTTGAAATGGACCCTCAGCAAACATCTTAATGGTATCTGTTATTTCCTGGACTTGCAAGATTCCAGCCTCGCAGGAAATTTGTGCATCATGCGCTCTAAGGACATCAATTCCTAAAAGCATCTCATCCAGTAGTGGGCCTACATAGACCGGATGCTCAAATTCGTATCCACTCATAATGAGCGTTACCCTACCCGAGAACTGGGCATTCATACCAGTTCCGTCACCCGCAAGTCTAATGCTTGATTCCTCTAAAACATGCGGCTTTGGTAACATAGTGTCATAATATTTCTGGGAAACAATTGTTATATCTGCAACTGTGAAATTTATTTGTAGACCCGCAATATCTACTGGAACACGCTATGCGCCTGAGTTTTCACCTTTATTACCAGACTACACAGACGGTATCACATGGGCTGCATTAACATACGGGTTCTCAGCAAATGTCACTTTATTTTTTACAGTAGATGTCGGCACCGAAACCTTTGGCTCCGTGTGACCTATATCCCTATTCCACTGGGATGGAGAAACAGAATTACGAGTACGCAACCTATTTGGACAGTTTCTCCTTATATGTCCCGACTGCTTACAAACAAAACACACAACTGACCTTGAATTCACCAGGCGGCTGGGACTTGATGACCCTAGTGACCTCGAAAATTGTCTTGGACTGTGACCACGGCTCTCACTTTGTCTATCTATTGAGCCCCAAGACCTCTCACTTGGTTGTCCCCTTTCAATATATTCAGGTGACCTTTGACTGACAGGCGAGATTGACCTTGAGTAACAATCATTAGAGGTGGGTCTAACCGCTTTTTGAAGACGAACAATAGCGCGTCTACTTAACTGGAATGTCTTAACCCTTTTGATTGCTCCCTCTAGAGTACTTGGTGGGTGATTAATAATCTACTGACCTGCCACACAATCTCTGCATCCTAAGGCAAACCTCACTATTAATTGTTCCTGAAAAATTTCAGGGGAGGTTCCTTCCCCAAAGGCTTTTTGGGCTGTATCCATTACCCTGTCCCCCCATTGTTCTATGGGCTCTAAATTACAAATAGAGTAATAAAATTAAATTCTAACTGAGGGGCTGCCCGCAGGGAAATTTTTCCAATCTTTCCTCCATGCGGAGAATAACTTCTTGGAAAGTAAGTCTGGTACCCCTGCAGCGCAAGATGTCAAAATATTTCAACGCCGAACCCTCCAAGGTAAAACTAAGTGCAAATTAACAAATAAACAATCAGCATCTCCCAACCATGATAGTCAGCAATTGTCGAGAATTTAGAGAAGAAAGGACCCCACTCTACATCGCCATTGTATTTAACACCCTTTACCTCTGTGGGTATTCTCCTACCTACCACACTTCTACTACCCGGGGTATAAGGCTCGGCAATGGAGACCTATGTGTACTTGCTAAAGTAGGACTTGGGATACTACCTGACTGCCACATGTGCGACAAAATTGGTGGCCTATTCCCCATTTTAATTGGTGGTCGAGAAGGATTTCAATGATAACCAGGTCCTGTGGTATTTTGCCAAATTTTTTTTGGGCAACCTGGGGTCAAGGGCATTAAACAAGGGCTCCCCCATACCTCTAGAAACTTAACTCCCTATCTGAGACCTCTGATCATCATTTCCTCTCCTGAAAAAACCTCCTGAATGTAACGAGTTTGAAAATATGGTACTAGGTAGCCCAAACCATAGGCTAGTTGAACTCCCATAACCAGTTGTCAAGTTATGGCTCAGCCCTGTCCAAGACACTTCCGCAATACCCCGTGAGGAGCTGGCATTAACCTGCCCCCCTGCGGAGACATAGCCAACTGAGCTGCCCACACCCCCTGGACCCCCCAGAGAATGCTATACACTCACTTAATGCAGAAGACCTATGTACTGCCTGTCCAGGAACCCAAGGACTCCGCTGACTACTGGAAATAAGTGGCTGACTTGCAGCGAGACTGACAGTAGATGTCTGACTTTCACAAGTTTTATTGGGACCTAACAGATCGCTCAACATTCTAGTTATTCCCCCAAGCTGGGAACCTACCCCCTGTACCTGCACGGTCATACTCATCTCAAGAGATCCTATATCATTTTTAAGAGAATCTACTCTTTGCGACACTTCACCCCTTAAAGAATTTACTTGCCCAGAAAACTCATCTCTTAGATCACCCAGATCATAACCTAACCCATCTACCATACCCTGTAGTTTGTCAAATGATTTCACAAGTACTTTTTGTCTATTCTTAAGTTTGGTTATTGAAAATACCCCTTCTTGACCCTGTAGCTTAACCCCCCCCCCCCCTGAGTGAGCGACATATCAAATTGCTCATACTGGGTGACATTTTAAAGAGGTGCACCCTCCCCTCGGGGTGTACTGAACATCCGAGGAACAAAATGCACTTTGCTTGTATTAAGGACCTTACCCTTCCCGATATTAACCGAGCCACATCCCAGGCTACCTTGGCCATTTTCCCCAAGCTAAACGTACCGGCCATCCGGATATCTCCGGCCCCTTCTACCAACACCTACAGTTTGCATTTTTCCAAAAATAACAGAAATAATACCTCAACACGCACCAAACATTGGAAAAACAACAATCAATTCTGCATATTACAACATGAATGATCTGGGGAAAACCGCTGATATTGCACAAATACACATAAATTTTATTATTTTTTTAAAATGGCGCCCTCCACGTTGTCGTCACTGTAGAATTGATTTTTTCCCCAATCGTCGATACTTACTACCCTGCTCACAGCGCCATTTATCGTGTTTCTCTCCGCTACATAGCCGAGATCGAGGGAAAACGATAATGTAAACTAACCACTGTTTATTGTATGGAAAAACAGGTAGTATATAGCAAACACAATGGACATACAGCATGCACTTCTGGCGCCTCGCTATCACACACTAGAAAGCGTGCTTACTCTGTTGGGTACCGGTGGGATTCGACCCATAGGCAAAAATGCCCGGTATCGAAAACCACCACACTATCAAGGGCAGATAACTCTTTTAAAACTTTTAACATGCAAAATGATTGTCTTCTTGCATGTTATCAGTCTTGTGCATTTGGTTCATTTCACTTTTATTGTTTTCTAGCAATGCATTTTTAACTAATTTAAAATTATTTAAAATCGTTCAAAATCCCTTCATTATACACTGAATACCTTAAGTACGATTCAATCATAATTTTACAAATGTGTAATCAAATACAACGAGTGTAAATTTTACAGCGTTGGTATATATTATTTCAGATACCTAGAGAGAAACCAGATAACCACCATTCCAGACAATGCCTTTAATGGATTGCCAAATTTACAGATACTGTAAGTTTTTGATCAATTTTTTCATGTGTCAGATTAAAAGAAAATTCTATTTGATAGCAAATTCACGAATTTAATGTGGCAGGAAGTTTGCTTACATTTTTAAAAAAGAGTGAAGAAATTCAGTGGATTGAGTAAAGGACAATACATAATGTCTCTGCATGTTGACGCATGTACTTAACATAAACAAGACCAGTAGGTATTGAGTTGGTTATTTGACTCTCTAGAATGCATGATGAAGTACCCCGAATGTTTACTGCCAAGGATGAAAAAGATATTCCCTACTTAATGTTTCTTCAGGCTTAAATAAAACATCTGGGACAATTGTTTTGGGGTCTTTTAATATTTGAGGAGTGACATGAAAAGTTCTGTAATAAGTCTCTCAGTAATATGTTCAAACTCAACAAAGATGATAGTCTCTTCCTTATCCTCTCAACTTTTTTTTTTTTTATTTAATGCTTGGATTTAGTACATGTTCTTATGAAACAAGTGTAATCCTACGGTGTTTAGAACATGTTTTATGAACTTGTCTCCAATCCTTTTGATTGATATCAATAGACTATATTCAAAACAGTAAGTAATGCTTTATTTTTATTTAATACAAAGGAAACGACAAAAAAAGACAACTATCCTTATTGTATGAAATAATGTAAAAAAATAATGTGCATAAAATGAACAAATAAAATTTTGCAATACAACGCATAAGTCTTGTAGGTGATGTCCATGCAGCTTGTTGATACATGTAATGTAAATCTTTTACGGCATAACATGTATTTACATGTTAATTGGTTTTTATAAGGGATACTCGGAATTTTGCACAAGCGCTGAATATTACCTTACGGTTTCCTTTTATATAGCAGAAAAAAAACACGGAACCTCATTTGTGATATAAAAGGCTTAAAGTTAAAAAGAAAACGAGGAGTCATTTCAAAGTACGTATTTAAGTCATGTAAGAAAGCGAACAAGAGACACCATATCTTCACCCTCTTACTTCCTCTCAAGTTTCTCATCCGGAATATTTATTTTATCTAAATACAGTGAGATCTGTGCTTGGGTTTAGACAGAAAAGAATGAAACAAAATAATAACAAAAATGAATCTTACTGCACGTAATTATTTTCTTCTTGTGGTGTGTAAATTCTATAAATATGCTTTTTAAAATCTTTTTTCCCAGACATAACCAATTTAACTTTCGACTTAGTCAACTGTTGGACAGGGCATAGAACACGGACCCTCGGAAATTTCAGAGATTGGACAAATTACGTAAAAGAAGAAAGAATTATAAGTCTACCAGTCAAAGATGCCTTTAGCTCTAAAAATGGATTCGGTAGACCGATATTCTGTATTTTGCCGAGTCACTATTAATTTGTTACTTTGCACGATGTATTTATATACTAAACGCGGTGAGGAATTATTTAGTAATGAAAATGCATAATTCAAAGTAACTTTTTCTTTTTAAAGGCCAACTGCTTATATGCAAACCTTCCCCGTGCCCGTTCCGTCACTAACACCTTGGATTATCTCTTAAGCTTTTACATGTACATTTCAAATATCTAAAATTATAATGCGCGTTAAGCATATCAATCTTAAAGGCTTCGGTTTCAAACCGGTCGGTTTTCCGTAATAAAGGTTAATGTCGGGTGGAGATTAATTAAAGCCAGTCACGCAATTATAAGTGTGTATTGAAATACATGTATTACGTTTTTTGGTTTCACATTTATTTAAAAATGACCATGGTCAATAAGTTATCTAGATCGAAAAATATTTTTAACCTCTCGTATCAGGGAAAGGAAAAACAAGTAAATATTTGAGAGATTCAACGTGTTTGGGTTCAATGGCAATGTATGAATTATACTACTAATTACGAGATTTTCAGAATGATTATCAGATTTCTTAAAATCAAAACCTTATAAAGTAATATCTTTTATCAAACACTAATTAGAATTTTTTTCAACATTGTAATAAATTGCAATCAGTTGCATGCAATATTTATAAGTCGGAATCAGAAAACGGCAATCTCCTAAGAAATGAATGATGACAATGACACATTTTTTTTATAGAAAAGAGCGTAAAGTAAAAAATATCGCTTCATCTCTGTTTCCTCATCGCTGTTCGGGACTTGGCAACACCAACATCAGTAACAGAAAGAAGGAGTAAGACAAAGACAAGGAAAACAACAATGAGGATTTTCCACGAGCATCCCTCTACTCCCAGCTTCGCCCCTTACAATCTTTTAAACGGTCTTGAAGAGGAATGCTTCTTAAGTCTGTTTCCAGATACTCATCTTAGTTAAGTCAAATTAATCTTTTTAAGAGAGGGAGGAACGTTGTTATTTTATTTTAAAAATATTTTTACATATGTATTTATCTTACTTGTTGTTTGAAAAAAAAAATAGCTGCTGATGAAGTAACATGTTTCTGTGTAAGACATACGTTGTATCGGTAGAGAACATGAATAGTACTAATCCTGGATTCCTAACGGTGGAATGGGTGACATGTACTTCACAATGGGTTTTGCTTTCGGTGACGTGTTTGCCCTGCCCATATGTGTAGTATTCTTCTATAAGGTGCACATAGTGTAGAATAGCATTGTAAGGAATTGTTATCATTAGGTCACTGGAGTGGCTGTTCTCCAATTGACATACATGTATAACTAATAGTATTTTTTCAGCATGTAAAATGTTACATAAATACATCTATAAGATTTAAGTAATATTCATTTTAGATGGAGGACGATTTTCCTGAGTTGTTTGCAGACCTAGACGACGTAAATGAAGTACAACTACAATGCGATACCAAGTTTATTGAAGTAAAAATTTGACCCTAGAGATATGGGATATAATGGGATACAATTTCCCACCAAGACAAAATTTACTAGACACTGGGAGGAGAGGCACAGGAAGTTTTTATGCCCAGCGGCTGCTTGTTTGGCCGAGTGCCGTCGTAAGTCGGACATGAGGGTCCACTTGAGGACCAAGTATGAAAGGCAAGCCCCAACGCATGGAGACTATTCTACTGAAATGTGAATCAGTGGTCCGGGAGAATAAGGTTCACTATGGTAAAGTGCAAATCAAGAAAATCTTGGTTTCGGGCAACAGCTACTATTTGCACCTGTGAATTGCCTAGTTTAATGCATATTTTTTGATATAACACAATAAAAAATCACTTTCTAGAAAGCACATTTATGAAATAGTCAAGCGATTGGATTACTTTTATACCCGAAAAGAGCTCAATATCAAAACACTTCATGGAACTGGCTTTTGACATCGTGTTTATCACGTACTCGCATTCGAATGATGCATACTACAGGACTAATTGGACAGCTACATGTAAGTGGATAAATGTAACATTAATTCAACGTTATTAAATGCCTTGAACACAAAAAAATGCTTTGAATGAATTATTTCCATGGAAGTTGATACACTTGTAATAACTAGCAAATTCATTTTGTAGGTGTTAAAACTGGTTTCTGTAAAATTTTGACACAGACAACTTTTTATTTGTGTACATAAAGTAACTGGTATATGTCTAAGAGACTGTTGGTTAATGTTTCTTAACGTGAATTATATGAAATATTCAAACTTGGATGGAAAGAATGCTAGTTTTTGTAATTTATAATTACCCTCGAACATTTCTTGAAGCAATACAAAATTTTCTATCAATTCTGCATACGGATATTGTTTTTTAGTGTTGGTGATACAGTCTTCAAAAATAAGCAAGACGCTGACACCACATATTTCAAAACTGCATGAGGTATACATATATATGAATGTCGTGATCCAGCGATTAAACTTTTTAAAGCAATAAATGAATGCATAATGGTTATATTTTCTCTTGCAGTTTAAATTTATTTAAAGCACGATGTTAGAATACTTAAATTGTGTTGCGTGAAGTCTACATGTATCCAATAACATCTCAGGCACAAGGTATGCCAGTTGGGGTGTACTTTTAATTATTTCTTGAAAATAGTCTTCCCTAATTACTTATGCAGCAATATACAATCATCACCTGCATACGGAGTGTTTATATCTCAGTGGATTCGATACGCAAGTGCATGCTCTACGTATAAACAATTTAAAAAACGAGGTAAATTATTGACAAGCAAGTTGATGAAACAAAAATATCAGCAGTCTCTCTTAAAGTCATCATTTCATAATATAAATTTTATGGTCGATACAATGACGTGTCAGCAAATACAATCTTTGTGCATTATTTATACACTGAATTGACGACGGATTTTTCCGTCATTTCTGGATCATGACAAGAAGCACACGGTTGGTGTGACCGGTCATCAGGGGATGCTCACTCCTCCATGGCACCCGAACCCTTTTCTGATGTTTCGGAGGTCTGTGTTTGCTTTGCTCCTATTTTGATATTGAATATTGCTCGTTATCTCCATATCCTACTAACAAATATTTATCCTAATAGAAGCGAGAAAGGTAACTGCTGAATGCTGAGAACGACACTTACAGTACCGACCGGACACAACCTAACACCAGAGCGAACCCGGAGCGGACCCCGGGTTCGCTTCCCGGGTTCGCTCGGGGTCCGCTTCGGGTTCGCTTTCAGAAATTTTGGGACCGCTCCGGGTGCGCTTTGGGTGCGCTCGGGGTTCGCTCTGCGTTCGCTCGGGGTCAGCTCTGGGTCCGCTATAGCGAACCCGGCGTTCGCTTCCTGGGACCGCTTTACGCACTGATGCGTGAAGCGGACCCCGCTTTAATCTCACCGCCCGTAAGCCCCGCCCCTTGTATATTCCAATACAGTAATGGTTTTGTTGATCGATCATTGTTGTTTATGCGACGATGCAGACATGTACACTGAACATGTAAACAGTGATATAATGAAGACCACTGATAATTTTTTCTTAACTTCAACCGTACATTCGACATAGATTTACATGTACATGAATAATTGATTTCCTTGATTTCTCGATCCCGAGAAATTCAAACAAATTTAACAGCGCTTTACGAAAGAAAGGACATGACAATGGTTTTCCATATGGAACGTTCGTAGCTTTATAATTACTTTTCTCACTTTAACACCAAGAACCACATCTATGATGCTCTCCTACAATTATGCATAATGTGAAATACCCCTTTACACTGCATTCCTACTTTCAGGTGTTTTTTTTTAATTAGACTGACCAACCATTTGACACACTCTAAAATTTCAGAATGAGAAAGCTCATTTATTGCATGTAAACCCTAACCATATAAATGTGGAACATTGTTTCTGGAATAAGCCTTGAGATGTTGTTCTCTATTTTGATTCTGATGGATGCAGAACATGAAATGTCGCTCTATATGTCCTCTGACATTCACATTTCTATACACCTTGAGCTGGCTACTCACTTCATTTAAGCTGCAAGTAAATCCTTTTATGTATGGTTGCTGTCTGATTTCTTGGAGATGTTTGGTTTCATTGATGCCTTCACTCCAAAAAGGAATTGTAGAATCATTATCCGTTACTATAATTGTCACTTGAAGTATGAAAAAATGCATTTGAACCTAGTAGACAATACATCGTGATGAGAAGCTTTCATACAAATACCAACTGACTTTTTGATGATAATGTTCATTAAAACAATTGAATAGGGACTGAACATAACAATTACTAATGAGCTTTGCATAGGATGATACAATTAAGTACATTAATACGTTTGCTCCTTCATCTTCAACGTTCTTAAGCATTTGGCAGGCCATTGCAGGTTCCATCGCTTTAGCAGAACCCGTCCAGTTTACCCTGCATTTGTGTTTTCTTGGTGGAACTGCCTTGACTTTGGCTTCTGCACAAATCCTGCATTTCTTGGCCATTACCGAATACACAAAAAGATTTTTGTTTTCTCCCCAAATAATGATGGATGGCCGAATTTAATATAATAAAATCTATTTTGACTTTGATACGTTATGTCAACTAAATATATGGTGCTTATGCATTGCAATGACAACTTGTTATACATAATAAAACTTTTAAGATGCTGTATAATTCTTTAGTTTACCTTTCAATTTTTTAAATAGTAAATATATCATTATATGCCATTATATGCTCGTCCTGTGCCATGCATCTGCCATGCTTCATCAAAACTGGCTGACAGGTTCCCTTCAATCCTAAAATTAATCCATAACAAACATAAGTTATCATGTATGAAAATTATAAAAATATTATATCAAGACTACAAAATTAAAGATCTAAATATATGTTTTTAAATTAAAAGTTTCCTTTTTTGCAATATGAATATCATAACAGGATGAGAATAATTTTCCCTTATACGACACATTGTAATTAGCCCCTTCACGATAACTGCGACAATACTTTTTTGAAGGGGAAATTCATAACGTTTTGCGAAGTTTTTGTTCATAAATAATTAAATAATGTATGTAAAATTATCCTTACACATGCGTCATATTTTTCCTAAAATATATCATTTTGCCCTGCAAAAGAGTAGTACCGCAGGTATTGTGAAGTGGTCTATTCTAAAGAAAGAAATCATTAATCAGATTCTTCTTTACATCAAACTTAAAACATATGAATATATAAACATATGAAATACATATCAATTTCTCTGTGAAGATGCTGTGGACAACTTTCTTCAGCCATTAAATCCAGCTAGTTCCCAACTTCTCTTTCCCGCTCCTTTAGACTGTTCTGGGTTATTGTTGGGATGTTCAGGGAAGCCAATGAACCATTCACTTGAGTTCACAAATTCTTCCATTAATTAGTGCTAAAAATTCATGAAATTTGTATATATGTTATTAATTATTAGCAACAGTCCTCTTCAGGGTTATAAATAAAATCTTTCTGGGAAGGGATGTCAAATGAGAAACTGTAAAATTACCTAGCTGCCGCTAATTAAGGAGACTAGGTGGTCAACAAATAATTGTTTTATTACTTGAATTTTGGAATATGATATCTTAAGTTGTCGACTATCATTTGGCAAAAAAAAATTTCACAAATTTTTATTTGAAAATTTGATCATTTTATTTTATCTTTATATGGAGCTCTTTTTCTAAAGGAGATCAAAATAGTCTAAAAATGGTCACGACCACCCAGCCTCTTTAAGTATTAATATTTATTGTTACATGTAACACGAATTGTTGTTTTGTGTTTTCCGTCTGTTGGTACCTCGTTTAGGTGATCACTTTCCGACTTTCTTTTGCTCACACAAATGAACAAGTTATAGAATGGTTCGCCGTACAGCTCTTTAGCCCGTCTGCAATGATGCCCAAATTCACAACTTGCCTGTCAATGTGCCACTAGCCTTTTTTTCTTCGTTTCCTTGTGACAATACAATTTTTTGTGATTTGGCAAGTATCTACACCACCATTGTCACCATCGAAATATTTGTGAACTATTCCAACTACATTTTCTTTAGATTAACTCAAGTCAAGTAAGTCAAGTAAATTTTATTGATAGTCGACACTTATAAACAGTATAACAGAAATAATATGAGTTTTGGTAAGCTCTGTAACCGACTTTAAGATATTTACAAAGTGCTAAAAATTAGTAAGAATATACATTATTTGTAAAAAGAAAAAGATCATTTATTAATAAATGAACCATTAAAATAACAGGTTAAGGGTAATAAAGCACAGTTACTGGCACCTATTAAAAAACTAAAAATAAAGAAGCAGCATAAATTATTTTGCAAACGTATGACTATCACAGGTATAAGAATTTTATGCACAATACGCCACAGATTATTGTAACTCTAGGAAGCACTGATCATATTGATGGAATGAATAATAATTGAGAGAAGTAAATAATACATGTATATGACTCTGTGACCGGTCGGCAGGGGATGCTCACTCCTCAAGGGCACCTGATCCCACCTCTGTTGTTTCGGGGGTCTGTGTTTGCTCTGCTCTTATTTTGTATTGTTTTATGGACTTTGAGATTGAATACTGTTCGTTATCTCCATATCCTTCTCACAAGTAAGGACATCCATAAAACACAGTAAAGTACCAAACATTTTCAAGGACTGACAGAAAAAGAAAAACTCAACAACAGGAAAAGCAACATGTATTAATAATAATAATAATAATAATAACTAGATACGATCTCGTTGCGAGCAACGAGTGGGTCTTCCGTCCAATTCTTGATAAGATGAGATAAGATTTTGATTGAGATTTTCATTCAAAAATAATGATTTACCACAATCTGTGAAAAGACATTGAAGATTTAAGACTAAAAAAATCGGCTTTTGGCCCCTAATGGCCCCTAATTTTAGGAATCATCCCTTTTTCTTCATATCATCTTAAAGCTCTTAGGATTTTGATCACTTTTTGTTCAACAACTGTTAAGAAATTCTTTTCGTTTTTTGAGCTATTAGCAAAAGAAATATCTAAAGGCGAACCCTTCAACTCCTTAATGGGACGTTTAGCAAAAAATGAAAGGTTGCATTTTGTTCAGAATATTATTTTGAACATCTTTTGTTCAATATTGCTTATCAAAATATTTCTCCTTTTTGAGATATAAAGCGTCAAAGATTTAGCATTCTAGCCCCTTGTGGCCCCTAATTATGTAACATACGACATAAAAATCATAATATATAGTTGTAGATGGTTGAGATAAACATCTTTGCTTCAGTAATGTATTACACAAAATATTGACTAATAAAGAGTTATCGATTGAAGACTTTTGGCCCCTCTTGGCCCCTTATCTGAGTGCCCAGCCCCTTTTTCAGGATCTCATCTTAAAGCTCTTAAGATTTTGAACATTTTGTGTTCAACAACTGTTCAGAAATTCCTTTTAGTTTTTGAGCTATTAGCAAAAGAAATATTTAGGGTCCAACCCTTCAACTCCTTAATGGGGACGTTTAGCAAAAAATGAAAGGTTGCATTTTATTCAGAACATTATTTTGAACATCTTTTGTTCAATATTGCTTATCAAAATATTTCTCCTTTTGAGATATAAAGCGTCAAAGATTTAGCATTCTGGCCCCTTGTGGCCCCTAATTATGTAACATACGACATAAAAATCATAATATATAGTTGTAGATGGTTGAGATAAACATCTTTGCTTCAGTAATGTATTACACAAAATATTGACTGATAAAGAGTTATCGATTGAAGATGTTTGGCCCCTCTTGGCCCCTTATCTGAGTGCCCAGCCCCTTTTTCAGGATCTCATCTTAAAGCTCTTAAGATTTTGAACATTTTGTGTTCAACAACTTTTCAGAAATTTCTTTTAGTTTTTGAGCTATTAGCAAAAGAAATATTTAGGGGCCAACCCTTCAACTCCTTAATGGGGACGTTTAGCAAAAAATAAAAGTTTGCATTTTGTTCAGAACATTATTTTGAACATCTTTTGTTCAATATTGCTTAACAAAATATTTCTCTATTTCGAGATATAAAGCGTCAAAGATTTAGCATTCTGGCCCCTTGTGGCCCCTAATTATGTAATATACGACATAAAAATAATAATATATATTTGTAGATTGTTGAGCTTAACAGTTTTGCTTCAGTAATGTATAACAAAATATTGATTTTAAAAGAGTTATTGAATAAAAACTGTTGGCCGCTCTCAGCCCTTTATTTGATGAGTCAGCACATTTTACTTGATATCATATTAAAGATTTTTGTATTTTGCACAAATGTTGTTCAATATGTTATAACAAAATAATTATATTTTCAAAGATATGATGCAAAATGTCTCAAAAATTGACTCACAAAATGTGTCCTAAATTTTGACCCCTACCGAGCTTCCATGCTAGGGACTTCCGGAAAAAATCCTGACCATGTTGCAACGTGGCGACATGTCCTCTATCATCACTAAAAATTTCAGCTTTCTAGCTTGAGCCGTTTTTGAGTTCCATCACAGACAAGGAGATCCTCCAAATTTTGATCAAAGGGCGATAACTTCCGACCGGAAGTGAATTTCAAAAAAATGATTTGCCGGAATTAACTTCAGATGACAACGCATCGACCGTGAAAATTTGAAGCAAATCGAACGAGCCATCTCCGAGAAATCTTCTGCACAAATTTTGTAAGAAGAAAAAAGAATAAAAATAATAATAACTAGATGAGATCTCGTTGCGAGCAACGAGTGGGTCTTCCGTCCGATTTTTCGATAAGATGTGATTTTGACAATGATCTTTGTTAAATCATAATGATATCAAGACTTCTCTCCTTTGATTAAATTCTTTTACGTTCTATATATTGCATATTTAGAATGGTTGTATAATGTTTAAAAAACAACACTGAGCATCTTTTACTCGATACCGCTTATCAAAATATTTCCCCTTTTGGAGATATAAAGAATCCAAGAATGAGCATTTTTGTCCCTTATGACCCCTTATTACGTAACATATTATCACGATTTTACAATGCATTGATGCAGATTGTTATGTTAAACACTTTCGTTTCAGTTATTTATAACAAAAAAAATGATAAATAAAGAGTTATAGATGAGAGACTTTTGGCCCCTGTTTGCCCTTTATTTGAGGAGTCACACCCCTTTTCTTCATATCAAATGATAGAAAATCTAATTCTGAACAACTTTTATTATCTATCTTTCAACAAATTATTGATAGGTATCAAGATATCAGAGAAAACGTGTTAAATTTTGCAAGATATTTCCGAGCCTATTTTTCGGCTCAGGCGAGCTTCAACGCCTTTTGCGCTGGAAAGATATAGACTCAAAAAAGCAATTCACCAATCCTTCCTCTACCTTCACTGAAAATCTCAAGTCAATATCTTTATTCGTTTTT
>PRKT01000915.1:57788-69182 GCA_003671525.1 Saccostrea glomerata | reverse complement strand
TCCGGTTTGACCGGAAGTACCGTCGACGGACGGAAAATTAAGATTTAAGCTTCCAGTGACATATGTTATCCAAAAACCTGTCAAGAACAGCAAAAATATGCATTTTTGACTACTTCCGGTTTGGCCGGAAGTGACGTCGCCGGACACATTTTGACGACCTCATTAGATAAAGCTTGACATTTTGAACAACTTTGCTTCTTTGACGTATTACAAATTCCCAATACTTTTTGAGATATAAAGGAAAAATTTTCGGCCCCTTTTGGCCCTTAATTTCAGGGGCCAGCCCTTTATCTTTGATATCTTATGAAAGATCGTGACATTGTCTACAACTTTTGTTCTATATGTCTTTACAAAATGTTAACATGAAAAAAGATATTGCATAAAAGGTTTCAAAATTTTCTAAATCCTCGATAGGACTTTTTTCGAGCCATAGCGAGCGTCGACGTGCTGCACTTCCGGAGAAAAGATTGGTGTATGTCACATTAGCACATGTTGCTCTATCATCGCTGAAAATTTCATGCTTCTGTGTTAAGTGCTTTTTGAGAAAACTGCCGGACAAAGTGACCCTCTGAAAATCACTAAATCGCAAAAATCTCAAAACCGGAACTGACGTCATCAAATCAAAAAATTATATATCAGGTTTTCTTGATGTTCTATCAGTCCTGAAAGTTTCATGAAAATCGAGCGAGCCGTTTCCGAGAAATCGCGTGCACAAAATCGGTAAGAAAAAAAACAATAATAATAAAAATAGTGGAAAAGAAACCTAAGAATAACAAGAAGGTCTTCCGCTGAAGACGGAAGACCTTAACTAGAGCAAAGCTCGTTGCAAAGCAACGAGTAGGTCTTCCGTCCTGTTTCACCGAAAGTAGCTTTCATTTTTAACAAAACTGAGAAATAACGCCTAAAAATGGTTTGAATCCTCTAAAGCTACGTTACTTAATGCAAAAAATAAACAATTTTTGCTACTTCCGGTTTGACCGGAAGTGACGACGACGGACGGAAAATTAAGTTTTAGGCCTCCAGTGACATATGTTACCCAAAAACTTTTCAAGAATGGCAAAAATACGCGTTTTCCGACTACTTCCGGTTTTGCCGGAAGTGACGTCGCCGGACGCATTTTGACGACCCCAGTAGATTTAGCTTGACATTTTGAACAACTTTGCTTCTTTGACGTATTACAAATTCTCAATACTTTTTGAGATATAAAGGAAAAACTTTCGGCCCCTCTCGGCCCTTAAGTATAGGGGTCAGCCCTTTTTTCAAGAAATCATTTAAAAGAGCAAGTAATTCTACACTTTTTTTGTTCTATATGTCTTAACGAAATATTTGTATGTGAAAAGATATCAAAGAAAAAGTGTTAGAAATTTTAAAATTCTCGACATGCCCTTTTTCGGACCATAGCGAGCGTCGGCGTAAAGCACTTCCGGTGAAAATGGAATACGTATGTCACATCTACATATATTGCTCTATCATTGCTGAAAAACTCAAGTTTCTATCCTAAGCCGTTTTTGAGAAAACTCGCGGACAAAGTGACCCTATAAAAATCACTAAATCGCGAAAATCTCAAAACCGGAAGTGACGTCATCAAAACAAAAAATTATATATCAGCTTTGTTTGATGTTCTATCAGTCCTGAAAGTTTCATGAAAATCGAGCGAGCCGTTTCCGAGAAATCGCGTGCACAAAATCGGTAAGAAAAAAAACAATAATAATACTAGAGCCGAGCTCGTTGCAAAGCAACGAGTAGGTCTTCCGTCCGATTTTGACCAGAAGTGCCGGAAGTGACGTGAACAAAAGAAAGCAATGAGCTAAGTAGTCTCTAGTGACTTAATAATTTCAATTTTGCATTAAAACCTTCAAAATAAGCTATTTTAGGCTACTTCCGGTTTGACCGGAAGTGACGTCGAGGGACGAAAAGTTAAGATTTAAGCTTCCAGTGACATATGTTGCCCAAAAACCTGTCAAGAACAGCAAAAATATGCAATTTTTGACTACTTCCGGTTTGACCGGAAGTAACGTCGCCGGATGTATTTTCACGACTCCATTAGATAAAGCTTGACATTTTGAACAACTTTGCTTCTTTGACGTACTACAAATTCTCAATACTTTTTGAGATATAAAGGAAAAACGTTTGGCCCTTATTTATAGGGGCCAGCCCCTTTTCGTTGATATCGTTCGAAAGATCGTGACATTCTCTACAACTTTTGTTCTATATGTCTTTACAAATTGTTAACATTTAAAAAAATATTGCAGAAAAGGTTTTAAAAATTTCTGAGTCCCTGGTAGAACTTTTTTCGAGCCCTAGTGAGCGCCGACGTGCGGCACTTCCGGAGAAAGAGAATGGTGTGTGACAAAAGAGCACACCTTGCTTTATCATCGCTGAAAATCTTATCTTTCTGTCTTAAGGCATTTTCGAGAAAAATGATGGACAATGAGACCCCCTGAAAATCACTAAATCGCGAAAATCTCAAAACCGGAAGTGACGTCATCAAAACAAAAAAATTACTTTCAGCTTTGTTTGATGTTCTATCAGTCCTGAAAGTTTCATGAAAATCTATCTAGCCGTTTTCGAGAAATCGCGTGCACAAAATCGGTAAGAAAAAAAAACAATAATAATAATAACTAGAGCAAAGCTCGTTGCAAAGCAACGAGTAGGTCTTCCGTCATGTTTGACCGGAAGTGGCTTTCATTTTTAACAAAAATGAGAAATAACGTCCAAAAATGGTTCGATTCCTCTAAATCCATGTTAATTATTGCAAAAATAAGCCATTTTCTGTCACTTCCGGATTGACCGGAAGTGACGACGTCGGACGAAAAATTAATTTTCAAGGTCCCAGAGGCATATGTTACCAAAAAACTTGTCAAGAACGGCAAAAATACGCGTTTTCCGACTACTTCCGGTTTGACCGGAAGTGACGACGCCGGACGTTTTTTGACGACTTTGATTAATTAAGCATGACATTCTGAACAACTTTGCTTCTTTGACGTATCACAAATTCTCAATACTTTTTGAGATATTTAGTAAAACCTTTTGGCCCCTCCAGGCCCCTGATTTCAGGGGCCAGCCCTTTTTCCAAGGTGTCATTTGAAAGATCTTGAAATTATACACCTTTTTTGTTCTACATGCATTAACAAAATATTTCTAGGTAAAAAGTTATCGTTGAAAAGGTGCTTAAAATTTTGAAATTCTTGATAGGACTATTTTCGGGCCATAGCGAGCGTCGGCGCTTCGTACTTCCGGTAGTTGCGATATATTTAGTGCACTTCTCCAAAGGTTGCTCTAAGCATCACTGAAATTTTCAAGCTTCTGTGTTAAGTGCTTTTTGAGAAAACTGCCGGACAAAATGAGCCTCTAAAAATCACTAAATCACAGAAAACTCCGAACCGGAAGTGACGTCATCAAAATAAAAAAATATATATCTAGATTTTTTGATGTTCTATCAGACCTGAAAGTTTCATGAAAATCGATCGAGCCGTTCTCGAGAAATCGCGCGTACAAAATCGGTAAGAAAAAAAACAATAATAATAAAAATAGTGGAAAAGAAACCTAAGAAAAACAATAAGGTCTTCCGCTGAAGACGGAAGACCTTAATAAAAATAGTGGAAAAGAAACCTAAGAATAACAAGAAGGTCTTCCGCTGAAGACGGAAGACCTTAAAAAATAGTGGAAAAGAAACCTAAGAATAACAAGAAGGTCTTCCGCTGAAGACGGAAGACCTTAATAATAATAGGGAAAAAGAAACCGAACGAAAACAATAAGGTCTTCCGTTGGAGACGGAAGACCTTAATGATAAAGGTAAAAAAGAAACCGAAGAATAATAGAAGGGTCTTCCGCTGAAGACGGAAGACCCTAATAATAATATAAGAATAATAATATATTGAATAAAGAAATATAAGTTAACGAAACAAAACAAAACAGATGTCTCACTTATGATCACTGTACCGCTCTTACGTACCTTGCTTTTCCTCTTTTTCTCGCCAATCCTCCTTGTTTCTGACGAATTTCTTTAATTAAATCTTCCTGTGTTATCTCTCGGCATAATTTTGCGCGCAATTTATTTAACCGGTATGACATTCGCTTTGAATAAAAACTAAAACCCCGAATAGTTGGAATTACGAATCCGACCATTGCGACGTAATGCATATTCCAACTCGATTTCCGTGACGTATTTCAAAGGTGAAATTTAAAGTTTGACCATATGTATGTTCTATTTTTTACATCATTTTTTTTCAAATTTACCAGTATACTTTATTGAATTTAAATTACAAAAGGGTTGGCTTTAATAATTGCTTCATAAAAATATGCAACAAATTACAATGTAAATGGTTATTTTGAAATTAAGCTCATTCTCAAGTCGAATGTCTGATTCCAAAACCTACTTACAGGGGTCTGATAGGTGATATTTTAAACTATGTGGACAAAAATGGGTGGTTAAATGTCTTTTTCTTCATATATAAAGATATATTTTGAATCTTACAACAAAATATCAACACTTCACAAAATTAAATTTTAGGGAAATTTTGGCCTATCTAATGTGTACAACCTAAAATGTAAAAGTAAATACTTAGTATTAAATATACTTAGAATAATACATAACTTTTCTATATCATATTCTGCAACAGCCCGACATATCAATATTAGCCGGAAGGCTAAAGGCCAAAGAGCTGATATTGGTTAATGGTTAATACAGGTTGTGATGTGAAACAAACATGTCTTTATTATTGTTAGTAAGAAAAACAACAACACGCATCAAGTAAAATACAAATAAATCATCATGCACTGATTTCTTACATCTACGTAATTACATAGAGCAGGAATTTAAAATTATGAGAATCAAGAGAATGTGAAAGATGATATGCACCTTTTTTGTTAATTGTAAATTCTACCGTTGCCGTGTAATTATTCCAACGCGTTGTAACCTTACTATTGATATCATTTATTTTCTGTTTATTCATTGCTGTGGCTGCATATGAAGATTGGTCTGTTATAACTGTTGGTTTACTCTCAAGTGATATACTAAATGAAGTATGTTGAGGAACTGTGGTCTGTTTGAAAAGGAAAAAAGAATAAAAAATTATATTTTAATAGTTAATTTTGATATACGAGTTTCTTTCGTCATTTCACTAACTGATACAAAATACCAATACCTACTGCATATGGATGTTATGCCTCCCAGTTGATTATATTTGTAATTACATGTTTTAATTATGATATTTTATATCAATAAAGATTAATACAAGGAAATCAAGAATTTCGAAATGTCAATGCTTCTCTAATTTTGTTGTCGACAGAATGACTTTTTACTACAAATACGATCTCTGTATGCTCGACTCACAATTGATATTTTATTATTCGACTTTAAGCAGGAATAAAAGTATGTCACAAAAATGTTATTCACTCATAGTAGACTTTTAAAATCAAGTATCATTGATATGCATGCTTTAAAACATTCTTTTTGAGTTTTATTTTACCTCACTGTTGACTTTTGTCGTCTATGTTGATTTATTAGTACTGTAATTGACGTTGGTATCCAGTTTTGTTCGGAGTATGTTTTTAAGGTACTAACCTTTGATTTCCTTTCAGGTGTTGTGTTCAAAGCAGGAGTAGCGGTAAATGTCGCCTAGAGAATGGACAAAAACCTTAACTTTTAAAAACTTTTTAATAGTAATCTTTTACCAGAAAAAACACAATTAAATCTTTCATAGACTCTTTGGATATTAGTTTCGGGAAATAAAGATGGAAATGCTGGACTTGTGAATGAGAAGAGACGTATAATCTCGGCTGTGATGAAGACACATAATGTTTGTTTATATATTCCATAACAAACTAATTCTTAAGAACTTAATTATAGCAGGGATATTGAACCAATGAAAACAAACTGAAAATAGGAATGCACAGATCAAGATTTTGATAAGAAAATCTTTAACCACAGTTCCTTGTTTTCTAAAACTTTTACAAATGCATAAAATACATGTATATACATTTTATACAGATATTTAAAAAAAAATCAACCCTTGTTTTTTGTTATATAACACTTACATATCTTTGTACCATAACCATGATTGCTGATTTGAAAAAGCATCATTCTTAACTTATAAAGCCAGATAATTAAAAAAAAAAAGATAGTTGCAAATTATGTTGCTTGTATCAAAGCGAAACTCTTTTTAGACAGGCATGTTTAACAGAATGATTTTCAAATTTAAAATCTCCTAGTGAGGATCCAGGTTAGAATATGTACCCCCTTGCTTGTCGTAAAAGGCGACTAAATGGGGCGGTCCTTCGGATGAGACCGTATAAACCGAGGCCCCGTGTCACAGGAGGTGTGGCACGATAAAGATCCCTCCCTGCTCAAAGGCCATAAGTGCCGAGAAGAGGCCTAAATTTGCAGCCCTTCATCGGCAATGGTGACGTCTCCATATCAGTGAAATACCCTAGAGAGGGACGTTAAACGGTATACAACCAATCATATTTAAAATCTAGGAAATTTGCACTGTTTGTATGATGTAAAAACAATAATGATCATACTATTGAGCAGAAAACTGTATCCACAGAATTGTTACAATAAATAAATGAACATCCATTTACACGGCACTGTTGACAGGAAGAGATTTTGCTTTTGTCGAAGTCGGTTAGCTTATCACCTACAATTGTAAATGTTTCATACACTTTAATTATTACTATCTTGATAGAAGTGCCACAAGTTATTCGAAATCAAATCAATTAAAGTTTCGAAATTGAAATGAAAGGTTTAATTTACATAAAGAATGAATACACCTTGATCAAAACTGGTATAAGTTTTCCTTGTGAATACGATATAATTGGACCTGTTCTCTAACGGTCCTTTAAGCAGATCCCATATTTTGCGAAATGCAAAGGTGAAGTCATTTCCTATTGCCTCTGGATAAAATAGAATCGTGAAAAAAGTACAAAAAGGCAAATATTTGTGTTTAGAGAGAAGTTCACAAAATCAAGGAAAATAAACATTTATCATCCAAATATAATTTTTGTTAACTAACATCATTATAGACAGGTACAAATAAGTGGAAGTGAATTAAGTACTTTTTTCATAATTGTTACTTTTTGATTGAATTTCTCACCTAGGAATTTTTGTCATTTTTATGATTTAAATGTATTTCACAGCATTCATTTCTTTTGTCACAGTTTGATTCTGGAAATTTGATGTCCTCTTGAATTACTATATAAAGGAGGTAAATAATTGCATAAAAAGGATTCGAAAGAAGTCTATGGACCAAATTAAGTACAGCTATTTGTAAGAACCAGGCAGGGGGTGATTCATGACCATTTCATATTTTTACAAAATTTTAATATGTTGCTTCATGGACCAAGGGAACATCATTGGACAACATAATTTTTTGGCCAGCCTTTGTTGCCATGGAAACAATGCACCATATAAGCGTACATGGCAACCAAGCAAAAAATTGAAAAAAATGTGAATTTAGCTATTATTGAACACAGGAACAGAGCTTTTTTGATGATAGTACCATAAATAAATCTTTTTTTCCTGAGAAGTACATACAAAATGATAAATGATTACCATAAGGATAAAATTACATAGGATTTATTAAAGGTACTGAATTTCAATTTAACATAGGTCATTTCATAAAATTCACTTTTCACAATATTTCTTCAATTCCAATATATTTTAGAAGCATATTAAGAAAAAGGCCTGCATGATAAAGAAATCTGATAACATGGGATAGAAAGAGCATTTTCTTAATTATGATAAAATTAAATAAAACCCATGGGTTTTTTGAAAATATTCTGTTACTATGGCAACGAAATATCACAAAAATTCATTTTTCACATAAATAGCCATTTTTAGGAGCCTAGTAAGAAAAAAATCCCACAGGTTAAAGAAATCTGATAACATGGGATAAAAAGAGCACATTCTTAATTTTAATAAAATGAAATAAAACCCTTGGGTTTTAAAATAATATTCTGTTACCATGGCAACAAAATGTCACAAAAATTCATTTTTCACAATAATAACCATTTTTAAGACCATAGTAAGAAAAATTCCCACATGATAAAAAAATCTGAAAGCATGGGATAGAAAGAGCACATTCTTAATTATGATAAATTAAAACAAAACCCATGGGTTTTTAAAAAAATAATCCGTAACCATGGCAACAAAATATCACAAAAATTCATTTTTCAAGAAAATACCAAAATACATCATTTTCAGAGTATGTTGTGGAAAAAATACCACAAGCACAAAAATTTTGATAATATATGATTGAAAGTGTTCTCCTAGACCTTGAAAATATTAGATAAAACCAGTGGATTTCTCATAATTTTTTGTAACCATGGTAACAAATTATTATGAAAATGCTTTTTAAAACAAATTGTTTTTACAAAATCTCCATAAAATACAAAAATAAAATAATTATTGACTAACATACATGTATTATTTTCACAGTTTATCATAAATGCATGAAAATATATTTTTTTAATTTGCTTTTGTGATTTGTATCTGGTTATCATGGCAACATCTCCAAAAATATTATATTTTCCTATACAATTTAGCCTGTTGTATCTGCCTATACAATTTAGCCAATGTTTGATTAGCTTGTATAAAGAAAACTGCATGAGTGGCCATTTGCTAAAATATTGAAAGACACATTTTTTTCTGTACCTTACTTTTTTCTTTTTTACCAAATATTTAGTTTCTATGGTAACTGTAATTAGTATCCATGAGACATGATATATAAATTTGTACTTTTTAAAGCAATTTTTGAAAATTCTGTAAATGTACTCTTTGCTAAATTGTATAGATAAAAAATAATTACATCTATGAACTGGAGGGTGAAAACACACCTCAGATTTGTAAAATACTGTAAACCAACTATTATTCGTGCCATCTTTTATTCCTGATTCCTCAATTTGAAATCGGTCCACGGCGATTAATTTACGCGACTGAGTTAAAAAACATGCTCTATTTTAAAATGAATGTTTCACGGCGATTAATTTTTGCGAGAGTAAGTCGGCAAAATTCTCAAATATTTATCGCTTGCAAATCAGAGATGGTTTACAGTAAAGAAAATCAGCAGAAACCTATTAAAAATATCAAGTTTACATAATAAAGTGTGTAAAATATAAGAAAATCCATGCTCTTGATTATCATAAAATGTGTATGTAGGCAAACTAAAATTCCAAATTTCATGTTGAAAGGGTATAATATTCAATATCCTTTGGTGTATCCTCAGGTCTTGGTTTCAATAAAACCCCAAAGTTACATTTGGAGGAGTTTAAAATCAATATCCCTTGTTTTTGGTCTGGATTTCTTTTAAGGGAGTTTTAAACTGACAGTGTCTTTATTAAATTTTTTGGCCATCATTTAGAAATGTGCTGTTGAGATTATCTATATCAACTTTCAGATGTACAGGTATGTGTCCTGGCTGCTAAATATGTGCTCTAGCTAGATTCCTCTGACGTAGTGCATGTGGTTGATTCATCTCTCTGGAAAAATATAATTTAAAATTTGAACCGTGTTAATGAAAATAGGCATTCCATAAAGCAATTTTTTCTTGTTGCTGTTGAAGGAAGGGAGTAGCTTAGGTTTGTTTTCTCTATGATCAGGATCATGCAAAACAAGAAGCCAATGTCCACAACACTCACCAGATTGTCTGACCATGCTGTTCTACACCAGATTTTCCTGCTTGTAATACCTTTTGTGGTCTAGGCCTACCCTTGGGGGGGGGGAGGGGGGGGCATGATTTATACAATTTAGAATCTACACTTAACCCCTGGACGCTTCAACATAAGTTATAGCTTTTCTGACCCAGTGGCTCCCTATTTTTCTCTTTTCTTGGTTTTCACCCCTTGTAAGGGGGCTTATAGCCCTGCCAAGTTTGGTAAAAACTGGCCCTGTGGTTCTTGAGAAAAATCTCAGCTCTGTAATTCTTTTCTAAATTTTCATGTGATATAACCATTTCTTTAACCCTCACCCCATCCTAGCCTAAAGTAGTTAGGTTATTTGATTGTGAATATAAGCATCAGTATGACTATTACAGCCTTGCCCATCTGAAAAGAAAATATTCTATACATATGCTGCATTTTGTAAATTTTAATTTCTAACTTTCGGCCAATGCTGATTTCAGTTTCTAATATTCGTGAAACATTTGTGTGGATTGAACAAAATAATGAAGATGACACTGTGTTACAATAATACATCTTTTATACTTATTAGGCTTCAATATAACTACAGTAAAACTAAATGTTCAGTACAAACACTGAATATAGAGGAAAAATCCATTAGAAATATTTCCTCTATATTCTTATGTAAAACTTTGATTGGTCTTTGTGGTCCAACCCTATCCCCGGGTCATGATTTGATCAAACTTGAATCTGAAGATGTTTTCATAAAAAAATATTACCCGTACCAATCAAGGCTTTGCTGTAGTCCGAGAAGAAGATTTTTAAATATTTTTCCTATATATTCCTATGTTTAACTTTGATCATCCGTTGTGGCCCCGTCCTACACCTGGAGTTCATAATTTAAAGAAATTTGAATCTAAACTATCCGACAATGGTTCCACATACTAGTAAGTTTAATCTTTCCTGGGCCATTGGTTCTAAAGAAGATATATCAATAATGCCATTAATTTTGTAATTCTCTCCCCTTGAAGAATGACAATGACAGACAAAGAAAATATTGGATCAGAAAAGCTCACTTGAGCCTTCGACTCAAGTGAGCTAAAAATTTCCGAGAATCAAGATCGGAAGAAATACCTGTTTCAAAGTCTCTGAATGGCAGTGATCCCTATAATTCAACCCTTGGTCAGAAGCTCCTTGATTGCTAAATGAAAAGGAATGTTCTTCATGATAATAAAAAAACTGCAAGTTGTTAACACAAAATACGAAATTATCTTCTGATACATAAATAATATAAGGTATATGTAACACTTACATTAGTTGAATTGATAATCTTTTCTTGGTGAAGGTGGTCCTCAATTTTTTAGGTTACATTACCTCAGCTGTGCAGGTGTTGTCATACGGAATTTTGAAATTCAGAACAAAACTCCGATTGCATCTGAAATGATAACAAATATTGAAATTCATCATACGACAAGAGGATACATACATTTATATAACAATTTAGCTTTTGAATTAATGATAATTAAATATTTATTTACCTCCCCCCTCCCCCATGTACTTGTAATATGATCATAAACTCATACTATTAGTTATAAATTGAAAAAGAGTGATAGTTTTGTATGATCAAATTTTATTTGTTAAGTAAATTTAGACCTAAATTATACAAAAACATTGGCAGAAACCCATGCATATTGTATGTGCTCTCATTTCCATAAATCTCCCCCTCTTTGCTTGTAAGCATATTTGGGAAGCCCCCCCCCCCCCCCCCCCCCCCCC
>PRKT01000915.1:34700-57404 GCA_003671525.1 Saccostrea glomerata | reverse complement strand
CCCCCCCCCCCCCCCTATCGGATAGGGTTTTTTAAAAGGCTTTTTGGTTTATGGTTTTGCCAGACATCTGATTATTTTTTTCAGGGCTTAATTAAATATTCTCGATTTTAATAAGGACCTATTCCCAAACAGTGTTTGAAATAACAGTGTGCCTGACCGCCCGAGACGCACAAATTTTGCTGTGGGTTTACAAATTTGCACATGTCGACGCCCAGCTGGACTTGTTTAAAGTTTTCATTAATTAAAATTTATCAATTTGATAAATCGCTTCCAAATCAAATTATGTTATCATAGGCGGATACAGGATTTGTGAAGGGGGGGGGGTTATAACTTTGTTCAGGCAAGGGGTCTAGGTAGTTATGTACCAAAGTATGACACTATTAATGCTAGTCATATCATAGTTTGAATGTTGATCTCAGGCACTAATAACTAAGACAACGAATTTCAGCAGGGAACTATATAAAACAATAAATAGCAAACATTATCTAACATGAAATGATAAAATTAAGATTTGGTATTTTGGATTAAGTTTCATGAATAAAATACGCTATTTTCCAGTTCACTTCCAACTTTACCTGAAATTGACAGCAATGCAATATATTTCAATATTTATCGCAATATGTCATCAAATATTGCAATATATATATATCGCAATACAATTTTTCTGGTGATATCCACCCCTAACTTTTATAGTCATTTGGGAGGCCGGGGGGGGGGGGGTTATCATTTAGTGAGCTCATTGCTCACAGTACCTCCAGTTTCAAAAATCAATTTTACAAAAGACAATTATTTTCTCAGGCTGGTAGATTTTTAGCAGGACTGATGACTTTTACGAGCAGTCAGTCCTGTATTTTTGCCATCAGTTTTTCTTGAGATTCCCCTATAGAAATTTTCAATTTGAAAAAAATAGTCAATAGTGTCTCTGTTTAGACATTAGTCCAAGCTATGCATTAATTTAATTAAATACCTGATATATATATGACATCCATAGAGGCGCCGATACATAGAAAAAATAATACTCCATCCAGTCTCTGCTGTGGCTTTCATTCTTCTTGTTATGACTTCATGTATCACAGTATGCTGAGGTCGTCGTCGAGGAATTCTTCCAGTCGACTGTGTATATCATACAGATCACTACTAGTACTAAGGGAGCATCGATGGAAAGGAGAGATACTCATCATACTGTAATCTCCAGCTAGTGTTCAAATTCCAGTACAAAATCAAATCCCCCCCCCCCCACAAAAAAAATTAACTGAATTTAGGTGGGGTTTTTTTTTTATTTTGATGTTATTGTTAAACAAGTTAGCCTTTTCAAAACACTCAAACTCTGTCCTAGCTCGTTTAGAAAATGAAATTTTGTTTTTGTCCGATAAAATTAAGCAAATTGCAGGCAGTTATTTTTTTTTATCGTAGGCTTGCATTTTTCTAATTAAAATTGAGACTTACATGTCCCTAGGATGTATGAAAACCAACAAACTTCAAATACAAGATGAAATCACACATTTCTTTTAATCCTCACCTTCTAAACTGAAGAGTATAATATACACTCTTTCCAACTCCTTTTACTGAAGAGTGCCAAGGGAGATAACTAGAATTTCATGTTTTTACATAATTTAAAATCACAATATCTATTCGTAATTAAAATAACCCATGGGTTTTTTAATTGTTTTTTACTCTTTGATACTAGATGTTCAACATTTTATAATTCACATTCAAGGAGAGTGCGGGCCTTCTTAAAAAATCACCTGCACGTACAGACACCTTTCAATGGATAGTGTTGACTGTTTCAGTACAATTGGGTATATATTGATTTCATTTTTTAATCAACCATGCATAAAATCCATTTATAACTGTGATTAAGTATTTAGTTTGATGTATCTTAATGTAAATATGATAGTTTTTGAAAAATCTATCACTATCATGAATCACTTATTTTCATTTCTGCCTGGTTCTTATAAATAGCTGTACTTAAATATATTGGAGAATTGGAAGGAAACACTAAAATATAAAATTGTCGAACTAAACCTTCGTTATCCTTATTTCTCAATTACTTTTTTCGAAGAATTTTCTTGTAGATTTTTTTAATTTATCTAGCTCTATACCATTTTAAAAAATGTATGTGTCGGTACATCTGTTCTTCTGAATCATTCCTTAGCCAAATTTAAAATCTTCAATTCATGATAATTATGGATTCTAGCTCCAATATATAACATTGCAAAATATTACAGAATGTAAATGATTATATTTGATCAAAGAGTGTCCATCTGGTGACTGTTTTTTGCTTTGTATCGACTGTAAATTATACAAATTTATTTTTTTTCCTCTCAAGAACAACTTGACGAAAGAAGTTTACTTGACAGAAGCTTTTAGGGTCGTAATATCCTTCAAGGACGAAACGTTATAGGAAGTGGGAAATAATGGAATCAATCTTCTTTTTTAGTGGGGGGGATTAGATCGCAATGGGCAATTAACATTTAACATTGGATTATGTATACATCCATGCCTGAAAATCCTTCATTTTCATTTAGAACAATAAAGCCATGAAAAGACATAATTAATTTGTACACATCCTCAGAAAGTGTACATTCCGATTTATCTAACGATAAATCATTGTCTCTGGGTTAAGTATAAGGAAAAAATTATCCCCAGTTAGTCTGGTTTTATTTTCTTTTTAATACGAAGGTGCAGTTTATGAGAATTAATTTAATTGTTAATGAAAAAATCTAAAATCAAATATTTTACACAACAGCATTGGTGGTTATATTTATGATATTGGAGCATCTTTATTTAATGTTGATTCAAATTTGATTTACTGATACTTTCCATTAACTCAAAATTTCAGTCCACGTTATGAAGTCAACATTTTTAATTATTTTAAAAGGGAAATAAAAAATATGAACATGTTAAGGACAAAAGTGACATTTAAAAAGTGGACAGATGACCCTTTGGTTCTGTTAAAAAATCAAAATTTTAGGTATCATGTAGATATAATGATAAAGGGAACTTATTGTTAAAAAAATATTATTTGACAGTTTTGCGTAACATAATTATCTTGATTAGCCAATGCAGTCATCTTTGTATGAGTCAAACAAGCATTTTGATATGTCATACGCTGTGATAAAAAACACATAAAAATGTTACTGTTTACGCGACATATTCAACGTCGTCGTTTAAACTAAGTTTTCAACCATTAACTCCGAGCATATTTGGTAGTTTGTGTAATATACCGAATAAGTAATAAGTTATTCCTAAATTACTTTATTCATTCATAAAGATTTCATAATATAGGCACAGAGTGTAAATGTATAAATTACATGCATAGCTCTTTATATTGAAATGAGGAAAAGCACTTTTAAAATACAAAATAAATTAAGAATATGTGGTGGAATGTTTATGCCATCCGCAAATATTTGGTCAACATAGCATATCATGTCAAGATAACTATCTCGTCAAGTCATGATAAGTTTAAATTCAGGTTAGTCGTCAAACGCCGAGTTTTATCTTGTACAGTCATGATAATCTATATCGTATTTTTGTGATAGCTTTCTCCATAAAAGAAATAATTTATCTTGTATCGCGACAAAAAGTTATCTCGTCACGTCAAGATAGCTATTGCAACAAATGTGATAGGTAATCTTAACTGGACAAGATATAAAATCGGTGTTTGTCGACAAACCAGAAAGTTGTCATGACTTGACATGATATGCTATGTTGAAAGAAATTATGTGAGCGACATAGATATGCTACCGTAAGAATTAAATATAAAAAAAACAATCTTTTCAAGTTTGACTGGTATTTACTCACTGGATAAGAATATTCGGTAAGGCTCTTTATCATCACAGTCTGATTCCGTTGTGAATTCACTGTTTCCCATGCAGAATTTACAGTTGCTTACTAGACTTGCTGGTTTCTTGGGAGGTTCTTCCAGACAGAAGCATGATTTTTTCTAAAGAGATATATAATTATAATATGTTTCGGGCAAATAAATGGACAGGAGATATTTTCCCTTTATAATAAAACATTACATTATTTTGACTTTTGCCTTTTTGGATTCTTCAGGTAGTACTTATACGGTTCAAAATTTTAAGATAAACAAATATTGAGATTACGTTTATCGTTGCAAAACAACAGCGGTGTTTTAATGTATGCAACATTTCAATACTCAATCTTAGTGAATCAATAATAATAATAATAATAATAATTCTACAATCAGCTAACACGCCTTTTACTTTTATTCCATATTACTATCATCTTCAAGAGCTTTTATTCAATCAATTTCGTTTGTAATTCTTATCTATTTAAAAAAACTCAAATAAAGGCGTTTAGAGATGAACTACCTGTGGAAGATAGAATTTGTTAATTTAAGAAGGGAAAATAATAGTCACACAGATAATTGGTATTGTTGTCGCGGAAGTATACGTAATCTTACTGTGTATATATATATTAGAAAATTTCAAATTTTCTTTTTTATTTAAAAAAAATGAATTTTATGAGCAACAGTTATAATCGTTAGAAGTATTTGTGTTTCAAAAATTATTTACAATATTATGCATTTCAAAATTTTAAAGACTTGTAAAATGATTTTTGTTCTATCTTGACAACATCTCTTAGCTATTAACATATAAAATATACAAGAACCTGAATTGCAAACAAAAATGTACTCGGCGTTCTTTTAGTACATCTCTCTTGACATAATCCGGCTGATGGAACGATCAGGGAATAACGGTTCATTCATTTGAAAGAAAGATACTGATCTGAGTAACATCCTGCAAAAAATAAATACACATTTAACAGTAACTATTTTTTTTATATATAATTTATAATATTTATAATATAATTTTATATAATTTATTCTGACATAATGGGAAATATGGAGATAACGAGCAGTATTTAAGATCAAAAGTCCCTTAAACAATACAAAACAGGAGTAGAGTAAACACGGACATCCAAAAAATCAGAGGTGGGATCAGGTGCCATGGAGAAGTGCACATCTCCTGCTGGCTGGACACACGCCGTGTGCTCCTTGTCATGATTGGGAAATAAAGAAAAAATCACAATCGACAATTCAATGTATAAATAATGTTAGTCAGCATGTGACTCAATGATAAATTGTATTGGCTGACAAAGTCATTTTCTCGTCCATAGAATTTACGAAATGATAACCTTAAACGAGACAGCTGATATCTTTGTTTCATTTTTGTTTCATCAACTTGTTTGTCAATAATTTACAACGTTTAAAAAATTATTCATACGTAGAGCATGCTCTTGTGCATCGAATCAACTGATATATATAAATTCCGTATCACATTAATCATAGAGCCTGATTATAAGATTACCTTTTTTGTCTTTTTATAGTAAAAAATCCAAATATAAAACAGATGTGTCAGACCCTGTGGTATGTTTTTATTTCAAGCTCATTGGGATATATCGTATCGACATAAGAGCGGAAATTACAATTCTTAATTGACAATACGTCAGCAATATATCTAAATGTCAAGGTGACGACCACATCAGTGTGTTTTTTTTTTCACGCATAAGATTTTGCTCTTATTCTACTTCATCTGAATTCAAAAATAGGTCAGCTAATAAAAGGGCGCAATCGACACCAATGGGGATTCCAATAAATTGTTGGAAGACCTGATCGCCATAAACAACAATGATATTGTCAGTCAAAAACTCAAGCTACTACAAAAAGGAAATTTGTTCTCAGAAGAGTAATTGCAAATATTTTTTTTTTTTACAATTATATTTTTATGAACAAATCAGACCAAACGATAATTCACATTGCAATATGCACTTTACAATAATACTTGAATACAATCCTTTGTAAAATTAATATATGAAATTAATCTAGTCGTTCATGTACATATAATACATTATTTAAATAGGAATGGAGGGTACAATGTTTGTCGTAAAAGTCTCCTTAAGTAAATAAAAGAAAATATTTTTATATGGTCAATCATATTACAAAATAAGAAAATATAATAATCTACTCAATGCGATTCATAAAATTTTGAAAACGTTTACGTTCTCATGAACTAGCTGTGGATGGGTAAGAATATCTGCATTATGATGTAATCGACGTAAAATAAAAGTGATTTTTTTTAATTAGAAGTGATTGTTGAATTACAAAATATTAGGCAAATCATAAAAGAATTCAATGAAATTTTAAGAATATTATAATTTTTGATATCTAGAATTCATAATAAAATTTATCAAGATTGCTTTAAAATACGGCAAAGAAATATTCAATACTTGCATGGTTAATACTAAGCTTACCCAAATTTCCTATCCAGTGTGAGGTACGTTTATAGAATTGAGTCCAATAAGGTGTGCTTGGGTTAGGTGCAACAATAGTCTTTAATCTTTCCCCATGTGTATGACATTTGTCTTGTGCTTCAAACCACGTAAAACCAAAAACACCAAGAAATCTTGCTAGATAAGTTGGATAATAAGGAAAAAAAATCACATATGAAAAAATATAATGCATTTTTTTTCCTAAACTGTTCGGAACAAGAAAAAAAAATCACATATGAAAAAATATAATGCATTTTTTTTTCCTTAACTGTTCGGAACAAGAATTTTCGGTTTATTATACAGTTTCAATTACTAGTAACCCTGAGAAAACTCGTACTTAATACATGCACAATCCATGACAACTAAGTTTAGGCAAGCCATCCCGTTTTAAAGACAGCTCTTATTCATTTTGAAACCATTTTAAAATGGATTTTGATTTATTAAGGTATTTTTTCCATCAGAATTATTTCCGTATAAATCATGTTAATTAGATTGAAGGGATTCTAGCAAAATCTTAGTAGTATGACTGTATGTTTTAGTATTACTTTTTTTAGTATTACTTTCTAGTATTATTTGCTGGAAATTTTCTTCACTTAGACTTTAATCTACCTCGGATACCCAAGTGGAATGGTATAAAGTTTGTGCAGTTGATATTTAAAAAAAAAACACCTGAGGGCATTTTAGAGGAATTTTAAACAGGACGTTGTTATTCTTACGAAATGTTGCAGCAGCTATTCTTTAATGTGACGTTCATACTACTTTTCATCATCTTTCTGAAAATGCTCTGTTACTTTTTCACAGCATCTCCAAGAACAATGTCTACATTTTATATTCTATTAAGTCACACTAAATTACAATTTTTTTCTTCTTTGTGCAATCCCAAAGTAAGATTTTTTTTCGTTCAATATTGAAAACATGTTTTTCTTATAAAAAAAAAATCCTAGAAAGATTTAGAAATAAATTCGTTGACATTCAACATTTAATTTCATTGACACTGCTGCCGACGAACCGTAAAGTATGTAATGACTTTAAAAAGAGCAAGTGCTCCGTATTCTCTATAATCTTTAACAATTGCTTTTTTCATAAATGCATGCACAAATTTGGAGTTTGAATTGACTAATCACTCCTCAGCTTTAAATATCAAAATAACTATTTTCTTCATTTTCGAATTTTCGTTATTTTTCCCTGATTCTGAGATGATTGTAATGTCAATTATTCTAATTGTAATTACACTATTAATCTTGCCTTTTAAATTTCATTTGTTTAAAAATAAAACAATTTGGCATTTAAAAAGATAAATAATTCATTATTTTATTCATACTACAAATAAAATATGCTAATAAACTGCATTTAAAACAAGATAGTATATTAAGTTGTTTTAAAAATTTTAAAAGGTGCAAGTGAGCTGTTTTAAATTTGTAAGGAAGCGAGAGAGAGAGAGAGAGAGAGAGAGAGAGAGAGAGAGAGAGAGAGAGAGAGAGAGAGAGAGAGAGAGAGAGAGAGAGATTCGAACCTGTAAAAATTAACACATTCGTTGTTTGATGTTTCCATAAGTGTTGAAACATTTTTACATGGTAAATGGAGCCCTTAGTAGTCCACTGCCTCTGATGGAAGAGTCCTGTAATTAAAAAAAAACCTCTCAAAAGGTTAAAAGTACTTTTCTCCATTTGAACCACTAAAAAATTACTAGATACAATAAATTTGATAGGGTTATTTAAGGATGACTCTAAATATTGGCCAAATTATTCGGTATAACGTGGTTTGGGTTAATTTACGCTTTATTATCCGCGAAACGTAGATAAATTTTTTATCATCTTTAATAACGGAATTTATGAAATGGGATGAATTTAAATGATTTGGTACCTTTTTTATTTTTAAGGAATCACTGTCTAGTTTTGAGGGTATGCCAGGGCATCAACAATAATGGGAAACATTGGATAATTTGCATAACGGGCGAAGCCCATTATGCTAAAATTATCCCATGTTTCCAACTATTGTTGATGTCCCTGGCATACTCTCGAAACTAGACCGTGATTCCTTCTATTTCCATTTTTACTTGAAATAACCATCTTAAAATAAATTGAAAAACCGTCTAATTGAGTAGATTTGAAATGCACAAGGCCCCATGACGTCAAATTTTACTATAAAAAATAGTCTCAAAAACCACGAAACAAATTTATTGATTATTTAGTTACCGTTGTCAAATATCAACATTTATAAAATAAACAACAAAAGAATTTTAAATTATGATTAAAGTAATCTTTTTAACTTTAATTATATATGTGACCTAGATTTAGGTTGTCGGAAGCACGAACATATAATTATAGGCACTATGTCACTTCTCCGCCGACATATTGAATGCATTGTTGCAGTTGATGAAACAAGAGTTGGTCAGCATGGTCAAGAAACCGATTTGTATGGATGTTAAAATAACAGAAGAAGTTGAGTTCCTTAAGAAGTCGGATGGTAATTACTGAGGGACAATGTCTGTATCAGATGATGGAGTAAGTGCAGATCCACGTGGCAATGTCAATTTCTCCACGTAGCTGTTTACCAGGAAGTGGAGTTCTCGGTCTCACGAGGCCTCGGTGATAGTGGACAGAGTTGCGCTAATGACTTGCTTTCGAGCCGAAGATAATTCATTATTTATTTTGTTTGTTGAAAAGATATATCATATCAAACTAGTGCTAATTGTAACGGGGACCGTTACAGATGTTCCCCAAACGCTCCCCAATTCCATTTTGGTGCCATATTCCCTGTAAGATTCATTAAAGAAGACAAACTCTGTGCATTTTTGACTTTAACAACCTTTTCCCAGAAGGATACCAATTATTCAAATTTTAGCATTGCAACCAAGAGCATATGAATGCATGTGCATTATGACCATATCATCTTGTCTACACTATCTATGTATTTTAAAATACTATATATTAAAGCATTCAGTCCAAAAGTAATAAAAATCACTCATTCAAAGTGAATTTCAATTTTACTCGTTCCAAATGCACGCACGTGCATGATTACCATACCTACTTGTAGGAGTACCTTACATCTATCTATGTTCTAAATCCCATCCTGTTTGGTTGAAAAACGAGGGAGTTACAGCCATTTCAAGTTTCAGCCAATCAGATTGCAACACACGTGCATGCGCGTGATTTCATGATTTTTTCAATTTCATATTGAAGGATATCCTAATGCATGACTATATTTTAAATTTCAAAGAATTTCGTCAAAAAACAAAGGAGATATAGCCATCTAAAGTTTCAGTCAATCAGATTCCAGCAAGTGCGCATGCGCATGCTTTTATGAAAATTCTTATATATCATGCTGTAGATCTTCATAACTTAGGACTATGCTCAAAATTTCAAACGATTATGACAAGAAACAAGAAAGATATTGAGACTTTAGTTTCAGCCAATCAGAGCAAAGCGCACGTGCATGCGCGTGAGATCTTGCTTTTTTGACCATGCTATCTTGTGTATACTACTAATGTATCCTTACATTATGAGTTTCAAAAAATTTCATCAAAAAATAGAAAAGTTACGGCAATATCCATTATATTGGTCATTTCAGGTGTTGCACGTGCGCGCTCTTGCAAGCACGTGCGCGCAAAATGACCTTCGTTCGGCAACTCTGCATAACATGCCTACTGACCCTAAAAAGGTTTCACCTAAGTCGGATGTGTAGTTTACAAGATCACTCGTGGACAAAATTTTCCCAGGAAGAAAAATAATAATAATAGTAAGAAACAGAGTAAAAACAATATGTTCCCCAATTTCGTTTGGGGAACATAATTACTTAGTAAACAATTAAACAAAACATGTTTCTTCTTTAATATATTTATACGCCAATGATATACGCAGTACGGTTAAGGCAACCCATAGAAAAAATATGGTAATGAGGTCATAATGAGGTTTGACGTCATGACAGTTGCTCCGCCCTGATTGGTCCTTATAAGGAAATAGAGCTCAAAATAACTATTCACCGATATTTGCAATAATTTGTAACAAACAGCAATATTTCCATGTTTAAATAAATAATTATTAGTGATTTTCTCCTGTATAGAATAGCATATTTTTTAAATAATTCTCTTTCTTATGTGCCGTTTGGCTGCATTCGACTTCAGCCAAGCGCTTGCACTCGATGACACGGAATGTTGTTTACATCTAAAAACGTGGCGACATCAGCTGAGATATGCAGTGGATTTTAATGCAATACCAAGACATTCATGAAAGAAAATAGGGATAAGATAAGAGACAAGGCATTGTTTATCCCTAATACGAGAATATGAGGACATTATTACAGAAGATAATGGAAGACTGAGACGATCTGCACTAGCTCCCTAGATCCATCACTGCAGTACATTCAGCCCAGGTATGTATGCATATGTATGTACAATATGTAGATATGCTTTTGTTAACATCGAAGAAAAAAGACGATCGCGAGTGTGTACGTGTTTATTTAGATGTATTACAGTCAGTGAAAAACTAATGCAGTGCAGTGTGTGTCGCCCCCCCCCCCCCCCCCCCCCCCC
Source organism: Saccostrea glomerata (assembly GCA_003671525.1). Lineage (NCBI taxonomy): Eukaryota > Metazoa > Mollusca > Bivalvia > Ostreida > Ostreidae > Saccostrea > Saccostrea glomerata. Next base: position 46,576 of record PRKT01000915.1, on the reverse strand, counting down.
ACTCCCCCCCTCATAACAGCCCACATAAAGTTGATCACAGTTTTACTAGATATTTAAAAATGTAAATTTAGTAAATATAGAGTCGATTAGCTTATTTCCTTTGAGACAACATATGTAATAAGGGGATTCAACAGTAATACAAACTTAAACTAAATTAAATTTCAAATTTCATTGTTGCTGTCAATGAGTTGACAATGATTTACTAAAATGTAATGTTCTTGTCTTTTTGACATACAAACATGCTACATAATGTAAAAAAAATTTTGTATCATTATGTTGAAAACAAAGAACCCCCACTTCAGATCTATAGTTTTAAATTTATAGAATTTCTAAATTAATGGGGAATAAAATATTTATTTTTTTAGTTTTATTTCATGTCAAGTCAATTAATTTCTGTAAATATATAATTATTTTTTTTAAATAATATGATATATAATACTTTTATTATTGTAGCAGTCAAGAGTTCAAGGCTTGAAGAATGAATAAATACAAAATGCATCTTATTTCTCCACATGGTATGTACACTTATAAAGCATTTCACATTTTTTAAACCATGCATGTGTGCATGATTATATTCATTTTTCATTTTGGTAAAGATGAAAGTATGTTTTTTTTCATATTCTTGATATTGTTCTTGTAAATGTCAGAGGTTTTAATTTCCCAGAAAAGTTTTGTAGCACAACTTTGTTTCCATTTATATTTTAACATAATTTTAATTTAATAAATTCACTACAGTATACATTTATGTCATGAATTGTTTTGTCAAATGTAATGTGATTTTATTATACAATGTATTTCATTTAGTAATCTCAGCAATAGCATATATAATGTGTTGCAGCTATTCCTAAAGAATTGGACCAATGGATTTATTCAGGCAGCAAGTTAATCCATCATGTAAGGAAAATGGTATGCCTCATATTAGATATTAACCAAATTACCATGCAATATCCCTGGCAAACAATAAATTTTAAATATAACAGTAGAATTGCACACATTTAATTATGCATCCAATGTTTGTGCATGTTTCCATACATTGTTCTGAATTTAATTCAATTTTAAACACCAATTTACTCTCAATTATGGTATGTTACTACATGTATATCCTGATTTTCTCATACATGTATTTTCAGAGCTGATTTCATCCACAAGAACATGGAGTGATGGAAATAATTTGCAGCTGCTCAGTATTCCTTGTACCAGTCTACCTTAATTTGAAAAAGCTGTTTATGAAATAAAATTTCTTCATAAAAAATGATTTGACTTTTTCATATACATGTACTTACTGTACAGGTTTTGAAAAGGCTATTAAGATATGATAATCTTGACGTGCATATATTTGTGTGGTGGATGTCAATGTCCATCAAGATTTTATTTTCAGCATGTACATTGTGTTTATTTGTTTTTCTTAATATGGTAAGTAAAAAGGAGATTAAAGGCTCCCCTAATTGATTCAAAACAGGAGAGTGGACCAACATTTTATTTGAAAAGGAGAGGGGGAGGGGGGGGGGGGGGGGGGGGGGTGGCAAATTTTCCCAAGTTATTATTTTTTTTAAATTTCTTTTCATGTCAATGAAGGACAGGTCCACTAATATTTATTTCCAATAAGATGAAGGACACATTATTTATTTTCCTCTTCACGGAAAAATGTCTGACAAGCTAAAAAAGAATAATTTATAGGAGGGGGAACACTGGTCTGCGGCAGATTATTTATTTTTTATCCAGTCTGGGACATATTTTTTTTCAACATTTTTGAGATCTAACCCCCCCCCCCCCCCCCCTCTTTTGGAATAAAATGTGTGTAGCGAGCAAACTGGAGTGAATCAAAGATCTAATTTTAGATTGAAACACGTACAACTTAAATCCCATAGGAGTTGAAGGTTTGAAAGAAAGTCATGATAAAATCTTGTATGCGAAAAATAATTTGTACACAAGTGTATGTACAGTAGTGACAGAGAGGTATAGTTATCGAATTAATTAATGATAGAGGCTATCAATTGACTATTATAATTGAATATTTCCATTTTTATTAACAATCGGCGTTTTAGATTACATGCATGCTGCATGTGTGTTTACACATATTCGAGGAAATGCGGAAGGTCTGAAAGACGTCTTATAACATACATAATTCATACATTGCATAAAGAACGAAGTCACAAAATAGAAAGTAATATCCAGTGTTTTACGCATACTGTTCAATTTAGTAAAAAGATCCCAGCGCAGTCTGCAAATATAGGCCTAGTTAAATCTACGAGGTAAACAAACTTGATCAAGTACTAAAGAGTTATCTCCCATGCTGGGTCAACGATGCGTTTGAAAACTATATTTAGACTGACTGTACCAAGATGTCAATTTTTAATCAAAAAGTTCAAGGGCAAGGCGACAATCTAATAAGTAGGTTTTTATTTTAAATTATTCATTTTACTGTATACTTTTCGAAAAATGATGCTCATTTCTTTGTAATCCTTTAGGTAATTTATAATTTCCGTTGATATTAGGAAAATACCCTATTTTTCATATACTACTGACTATTTTAGGTGAATAACTTAAATATATCGGAAATCCAACTGAATGAGCATCACTTTTGCGAAAGTAAAGACACAAAGGGACAATTTAAAACACTGTGCACTTATTTATTTGTTTGCCTTGCCCTTGAACTTTTTGGTTAAATTTAACATTTCATTTGTTGACCTAAAATCGGAGCCCACGTGACTGTAGAGGGTCACATGATCACAGAAATTCCGAGATGAATAGCGATGGACATACCCTTCAAGATAACATAAAGCTATTTTAACTTGAGTGTCTTGCTAAAAAAATAAAATAGTTAAACATTAATTATGTCTTTTTCGGTGACTTTTTATAGAAAATGTTGCCTTAACTGTACTGCGTACAAGCAGGTTGACACCTGACCTTTCAGTAATAGGGAAATATACATTCCACTGGGCATTACCATGAAATAAACAAGATTCACTTTTGTAGTGTTTATCACAGAGAAAACAATTGGAAATGGAAATATTATGACACGTATCTCTCTTGGATAATACGTGTTTTGTTCTTATCTTTTTTTAGGGTGGAGAGATTTTTCCAGTTTAACCGTACATCTCGGTCCACTTTATATTTTCACTAATTATTACAGTACCATAAATTCACGGCTTCGACGTAATATTAATTTTACAAAATAAAGTTACTGTCTGTCACTCAAAGTGAATCAAGTCCCTTAGAACCAATATCCCTTATTGCCAATCGTCCACCACTGAAGGACAAGTTATTACCTGTGCTAAAGAAGATATTTAACAGAAAATAATTGTGATAAAAATTTCTGTTTGTTGTTCTTCTATATCTTTGGTTACATGTGATTTTTTAAGTTAAGAGACAATCTCCAACATTGTTCTTGAAATTTTGTAAAATCAGTGATAATATATAAATCTGGATTTTTTTTTAGATTTCAAAAAATAAAAAATATTCTTTGGGCTGTAGCAGACGACGACAAGAAAATCTATTTGTAGCAGATAAATCAATTATCAATAAAAAACGAGTATACAAATTGTTCGTTGAAAAAAAATAATTTTCTTGCTATTTAAACAAAAAGCCTAATCAAGAAACAAAAATGTTGGGGACTTTTTTTCGACTAATTCCTTTTTTTCATGGAACAGAAAATATAACGCATATACAATTTGTTGATCAGATGTTAAAATATATATACATATATATATTAAAAGTCACACATATGCAGAAAATATGCTTTAAACATTATGAAATTAAATCTTGATTTAAATAGAGTGTGAAATATAAAATAATAAAAAAAAAATACCTTAATATTCCGTGATAGAACAAAAGTGTGATCAAATATCGCTATTGACTTCCATAGCTGACTGGCACTATTTTTAAAGAGATGGAAGTGTTAAGGTTTCCAAGAACAGGAAATCTTTTAAACAACATACAGGAAAACGTTTTTGGATACAAGATCAACCGATTGAAATCTTTTCAAGTATGTATGAAATTCTGAAACGAAGGTTAAGGTTCAAATATATCTATATCTTTCCACTTTAAAAATAATAAATGTAATGAACATTGATAAAGATATTACTATCAAACTTTTAAGTAAACGTGTTTTGAAAAATTATTTGCTATTTAATTAACCTCATAAAATGCAAATAAACATAATCAAACTAAATATTTTGTTTTCTATCGGTTTTTCAAAAAAAAAAAAAAAGAGGAAACTAATTTTTAAAACGAGGAAATTAAATTAATATTGTACAACATGCACGTATACAAGATATTATTTTAGTCTAGAAGGAAAAAAAAATCAATATTCTACAATTCATGAAGTTCAGCAAAATAAATGAGTCTGAATTATGGTTTAATGTTTGTTTAGAATTACAGGTATCAGCAAAAAATTAGCAAAATTTTTAAAGTTCGATTGGTCACACAGGCAAATCCCATGTTTTAATTAGAATCATTAGTGTAGAGATAAGTGGACAACAATCCTTATAATTATGAACATACATGTATATGTTTTTACCAACTTGATGAATGATGAATTTCTTAAATCAAGTATTAAGTACATGATATTGATGTAAACTGAAACATCTCAGTAAGAACATGACATTTAATTAATGTGTCCATTTTCAGTTGCAGAATAAATCAATATTTAATTTAATTGAGTAACTTTTCAACTTACTTGATACTGATCAATACCGATTAATATTGCCAACAAAATGATTCACCAAGGTGCTCAACTTTGGCTATAAAAGTTGACGCAACGAATATACTGTTTTTTTTTTCCTTTACACATCTGAACATATTCTGTTATACACATGTAGGCAGAACATGTGGAAAATTAATTCTAAAACTTGTTTCCCATTTGTTTTTCAATTTTTTGCTCTTGAACCGTCAAATTTGTATGCATGTTCCGAACTACAAACACTACGTTTGGAAAGCAACTTTTTTTTTTATTGATTATTCCATTAAAAGCGTGCATTTAGATATAGACAAATAATACAATGTAGAAAAGGAAGAGCCATTTTGCTATAATACACATACATATTTTCATTAAAATACAGTCATTTTCTCTAAAGTGACAAATTCTAATATGAGTATTTCAACTAATGGTAACAAATTAAAATGGATCATAAAATAAACCGGAAAAAACGTTGAATTTCAGCAGTCTCGTTTAAAATCATCATGTCAAAGTTCTACGGTCAATGACATTCAGTTAAACGCTGACTGACGTTTTTCATACCACGTGTAAGTCCATTATTTATACACTGAATTGACCCAGATTTGCCATTTATTTCCCAAGCATGCCAAGAATCACAGCGGCGGGCGTAACCGGTTGACAGGGGATGCTCACTCCTCCATCGCACCCGATCCTGCCTCTGATGTCTTGCCGGTCTGTGTTTACTCTGCTCTTGTTTTGTATTGCTTTATCGACTTTTTTTCTTGAATACTGTTCGTTATCTCCCTTTGTTTCATTGATAAGAAATAGAAATGATAATCTAAATATGGTACCATCCTGTCATTTAAGCATCTAGGGTGAATGAACATTAATAAAAGTCACGCAATGGCTAATAAAAATAAAATGATACATGTAATATTTTTAAGTTCATTCTTTATTTAAAATTGGCCGTGGCGGTAAATAATAAAATTATTTAGATCAAAAACTAATTAAAAAATTCTATTATATCACTGAAAAAAAGAAGTCAATATTGGAGACATTGAAAGTGTTCGCAAAAGGGTTTGGTGGCAATGTAGGGATTATACTACTGGATAAATCTGTTAAAAACTGCTGATAAAATGTAAAGCTGGTTTTTGAAAACATGTATATGCACACTATGTTAACATGCACGAGAGCTTCATATATTATATAAATTAAATAGATATCTCGTATGAGGAAAGATTTTCAAAATCAAGTATTGCAACAGTTTTAATTATAGTGCATTGTAAAAAAAAAATTCTATCAGTTATTTCCGAAACAGAATTATGGAAGCACAAAGGGAGTCATTTGTTTCCCATGTTTTTGTACATTTTTACTTTTAAAATAGTAATGCACGGTGAGAGTGGAATAAATGTTTTTGCATTACTTTTAACATATAAAGTATTGAATTAACGTCATTATATACAAGCATACAGAATTAAATTTAAATAATTACTTTTTAGAAAAATATTTGAGGAAACTAATGTTTGATACAAGGAAGGTAACAATATGGAACTAAATGCACGTATGAAAAGTTATTGAAGTCAATAAAAAAAGACAACTGAATTTAATTTCAGAACATTTAAGTCCATTATTTAAATAAAAACAATGTTGTCTTTCACTGTTAGTACGGGGATTTATTGCGCGGCTGTTGCAGAAAAAGTACATAACCGGCGTAAGTGGGTTATATAATTTTTCTTTCTGAGACGTTAATTCACATACTAACAAAGAAAGAAAGATTTAATTGTTTAGATTAACATCTGTATTAAGAACCATTAAAAACACATCAAATTTGTTAAAATATTGTTTTTAAGATTAATATGTCAATGAATGCATACCAACTGACTTTTTGATGATAATGTTCATTAAAACAATTGAATAGGGACTGAACATAACAATTACTAATGAGCTTTGCATAGGATGATACAATTAAGTACATTAATACGTTTGCTCCTTCATCTTCAACGTTCTTAAGCATTTGGCAGGCCATTGCAGGTTCCATCGCTTTAGCAGAACCCGTCAAGTTTACCCTGCATTTGTGTTTTCTTGGTGGAACTGCCTTGACTTTGGCTTCTGCACAAATCCTGCATTTCTTGGCCATTACCGAATACACAAAAATTTTTTTGTTTTCTCCCCAAATAATGATGGATGGCCGAATTTAATATAATAAAATCTATTTTGACTTTGATACGTTATGTCAACTAAATATATGGTACTTATGCATTGCAATGACAACTTGTTACATACATAATAAAACTTTTAAGATGCTGTATAATTCTTTAGTTTACCTTTCAATTTTTTAAATAGTAAATATACCATTATATGCCATTATATGCTCGTCCTGTGCCATGCATCTGCCATGCTTCATCAAAACTGGCTGACAGGTTCCCTTCACTCCTAAAATTATTACATAACAAACATAAGTTATCATGTATGAAAATTATAAAAATATTATATCAAGACTACAAAATTAAAGATCTAAATATATGTTTTTAAATTAAAAGTTTCCTTTTTTGCAATATGAATATCATAACAGGATGAGAATAATTTTCCCTTATACGACACATTGTAATTAGCCCCTTCACGATAACTGCGACAATACTTTTTTGAAGGGGAAATTTATACCGTTTTGCGAAGTTTTTGTTCATAAATAATTAAATAATGTATGTAAAATAATGCTTACACATGCGTCATATTTTTCCTAAAATATATCATTTTGCCCTGCAAAAGAGTAGTACCGCAGGTATTGTGAAGTGGTCTATTCTAAAGAAAGAAATCATTAATCAGATTCTTCTTTACATCAAACTTAAAACATATGAATATATAAACATATAAAATACATATCAATTTCTCTGTGAAGATGCTGTGGACAACTTTCTTCAGCCATTAAATCCAGCTAGTTCCCAACTTCTCTTTCCCGCTCCTTTAGACTGTTCTGGGTTATTGTTAAGATGTTCAGGGAAGCCAATGAACCATTCACTTGAGTTCACAAATTCTTCCATTAATAAGTGCTAAAAATTCATGAAATTTGTGAATATGTTATTAATTATTAGCAACAGTCCTCTTCAGGGTTATAAATAAAATCTTTCTGGGAAGGGATGTCAAAAGAGAAACTGTAAAATTACCTAGCTGCCGCTAATTAAGGAGACTAGGTGGTCAACAAATAATTGTTTTATTACTTGAATTTTGGGATATGATATCTTAAGTTGTCGACTATCATTTGGCAAAAAAAAAATTTCACAAATTTTTATTTTAAAATTTGATCATTTTATTATATCTTTATATGGAGCTCTTTTTCTAAAGGAGATCAAAATAGTCTAAAAATGGTCACGACCACCCAGCCTCTTTAAGTAGCATCCACAAGTCATTTTTTATATTTGATATTTACCACAAGTATTATATACTGTCTTAAAGCATATGGAGAGTAGAAAAAGAAAATGTGACATTTTGGATTTCTAGTCATAAGTTGTTACTAAAAATAGACTACTAAAAAGTAGTGCTTGCACTTTTTTGTGTGACCATTTTCTTTTTCAAAGTAGATGGTTTTGAATGAACAGCAAATACTTTGAAAAATTAGATCCTAATTCAAAATAATATGTTTGTTTGTAAAAGACACTTTAATATGACAAATTTAATTATTTTATTGATCGTTTCACTTCCTCTACCACAATGCATCACAAGTAAAAATGCGTATTATTGCGCCAACGTTATAACTCACAAAAATGACGTCAACATTTTTAACTCTAAAAAGGATTAGGATGAAGGAAAAAATAAATTATCAACTAAGTGCACTTTAGCTGAATTCTTTTTTGTGTGTGCAATAGAAGTTTAAAACATAATTCTTAAATTTTTGACAATTTCTCTGTACTCTTGTATGTGATGTTTAAAAGTACATGTTTTAAACGTATGGTATCTACTGGTAATCTCCGGCACTTTACAGTTATAAAAGCAGTGGAAATACAAAAGATTAATCTTTTCCTGTAATAGCGTTTAGATTATATAAAAACAATCAAATACATTATATAAAAACAATCAAATAACAGAGGCAATCAATGTAAAAAAAAATGTAGTAATTTGATTTTCATGGTTAATTTAAACAGATTTCAGAACTTTTAATAGATTTGACAAAAGTTCCTTATGTGTTAATGTTTGTCTTTTTCCATCATGACTCTTTCTAGAAAATGAGAACAGTTTTTGTTCAAGAACATTCTGCTTTAAAACATTTTTACGGTACCGGAGCTGGGCTTTCAAAGCATTGACTTTATCTGATGTGCGTCCATACTCCTTTATTCTCAATTTACACTCGCGGGCTGATTTCCATAAACCATAGAAAATAATGTCATCACTCTGTTTTTCCAGTTGCACTTGTTTTGTTCTCTTTTTTTCAGCTCTTTTTCGGAACTCTTCTTCTTGTTTCTCCTCTCTCTGTCGTTGAATTTCTCCTTTTCTTTTTGAGAATAAATCTCTTTCAGTGGAAACGGATTTTCTAGCTTCCGAAATAAGGTCTTCCATATCTTCTTTGTTTCTTATTATCCATGTGGATGTCTTGTTCATTAGGAAAAGTGTGTAAGCCTCAAGAGCTAGAGCTGATATATTAGGTTTAGCTCTTAAAATTTGGTCCATGTACGCGAACAGTCGCTCGGAATAAGAATTATGTTTGTCCACACTCTTAGTAGCCAGTGAGAGCTCCTCAGTAAAAGTTTCATATTTACCATCTGGCAAGTGGTCTTTATAGACATGAAGTACTACTTTCCGGATCACTGGTAACAGGACACGTAGAATGATTTCCACATCAGTATCATAATTAGACTCTTTGGTCAGGAATTCAAAAACTCTGTCGCCATTAAAGTCTATTCCTGTTAAAGCTGGAAAGGTTCCCTTTATAAAATCAGCTAGATTTTCAGTTACATCCGCCAAATAAGTTGATAGATGGAGATAATTTTGTGTCATGTCTTCAATTGATGTATCCTTGTTCTCAAGAATATTCCAAAGGGGTGTTGTAATCATCTTTGAAATCAATCCCAGGGCTTTCAGTCCGGCAACATAAAAAGAAACTTTAAGATCTGAGAGAACAGACTTCAGAAGTCTTTTGTTTTCAATATCTGATTTCTCCAGAAATTCAGTCATGTGAGGATGTAGAAAGTAGAGGCATGCAGCATTTTGAAATAAAATGTTGAATCTGTGGCCCTTAAATGGTTGCAGAGGAAGTGAGATCATTCTGTTTTCAGTAAGAAATGGCTGCATGTATGTTCGGAAGGCCCCATAACACCCACACTTTTCATCACCTCTTCTTGCAAAAGCCTTGCATGCACTTCTTATTAAGCGAAAACAACCTGATTCATCAATTTTAGAGAAATTCTCATCAAAAATTGGTGGGTTTCCATCGAAATTTCCCTTTTCTGCTTCACATAATCCCTTCTGGGCCGCATTCGCCATATGTACAAGGCCATGAACACCACAGAAGAAATTGTTCAGTCTGCTAACTGTTTCTTTTTCAACATCATCCAATACGTGGTAATCTTCCCGTATCTGTGGTAGCAGCTCTTCTCTGTAACTTTCTACACTACTGGACGAAAAAAGTGCTGAGAATCCCAAATTTTACTGATAATGTCTGATAATTACTGATACGGTGCTGTTCTTGCTGATAATTACTGATATTTACTGTTATTATTACTGTTGTTGCTGATAATTTTAGTTGTTGCTGATAAATACTGATAATTACTGTCGTCTTTTACTGTGGAGTCTGATAAATACTGATAAATACTGTTGAGGTACTGTCGCTGCTGAGAATTGCTGATTATTACTGTTGAGGTACTGTCGATGCTGAGATTTACTGATAATTACTGTGGTCATTGTTTTTAACCTGGGAATGGATTAAAATAGCCTGAGAAATGATTATTTGTTTTTTTTTTTAAAGTATTTTAACAAATTCATTACAGTCAATTACAAAATAAATTATTCTAAATAAAAAAGTCACATTTTATTAATTTGTTTTCAGTTTTCATATATTAATTTCATTATTATAATTTTTGACCATAATGTTAACATAAGCTTTCAAAAATGTTTATGTTTTTTTTTAATTTCTCCTTACACGTAGATGACATTATCTGAGGAAAATTATTCTGTTGTATTTGCAGTGGTTTTTCTTCCCAAGTACTTTTTTAAAAAGTTTAATTTTTGTTAAAAAAAAATCTCATCTCATTTTTTCTCACATGTTTGTGTACTGTCATCAAAAACTTTTTGTGGGTTTTTTTAATACTTCAATACAGTCAATGGTTTTAAATATCAATTTATTTTACCGTGTGGAGAACTGAAAATGCATAAGCACATTAAGTTGAAAACATCCCCCCTTTTCCAATTACTTTTAAATTAAGCTCTCATTTTAACAAGACAGTATTAAATATTTTTCATAAAATCTAGTCTTGAAGCGTACACTTTGTTATTTTATAGAAGAATGTGACAGGGTTAAATAATTAAATTGAAGCATCTTTAATTATTTTTTTATATATATATTATGTAGACAGCGCGCTCTAGTTCTCCGATGTCCTCCCTGCGAATTTTATATTGTGTCGCTTTCTAGCTTTCTCTCTCAATCTCTTTTAAATTATTTGTTAAGGCTTAAGGATTGTACACTACATGACATAAATCTTACGCAGAGTGATTTTCAGTCAATGAAATATACGTCTTTCTTTAGGCTAATTCTTTTTTTCATTGTATACAGTTTTAAGTCTATGGGCATATGGCTTCTAATATTATGCACCACTCCTTAAACATGTTATATGCGGTCAGTCAGTTTAAAAACTAAATAAAATAAATCATAACTTGAATAAACTTTTTCCATCAATGCAAACTTTGTGCTTGTTGTTATTGAACATACATGTCAACCATGTGTAAAAGTTCTACTTTCGTTTTGGAATCGGGTCAATTATTAGTACATTCTGCCATAGGGATATCATTACGGCTTGCATTTTATTTTATGCAGTGATAATAATTTTTTTTAATTCCATTTTTCTCCGAGACCTTTGTATAAACGAACAGTACAGACTTGGTGCTTATTTATATGATTTTACTTGATTGTAGCACAAAAAGGAGGGGGTGAAATACTGTTTACAATTAAGTGATAGCCGATAGGGCAAGGTCTGTTCTTTAGTTGTGTGTTTTAAAAGTCATGCAAGTTATGATA
>PRKT01000915.1:9504-34619 GCA_003671525.1 Saccostrea glomerata | reverse complement strand
CCAGGTTAAAAACAATGACCACAGTAATTATCAGTAAATCTCAGCATCGACAGTACCTCAACAGTAATTATCAGCAATTCTCAGCAACGACAGTACCTCAACAGTATTTATCAGTATTTATCAGACTCAACAGTAAAAGGCAACAGTAATTATCAGTATTTATCAGAAACAACAAAAAATATCAGCAACAACAGTAATAATAACAGTAAATATCAGTATTTATCAGCAACAACAGCACATTATCGGTAATAATCAAACTTTATCAATAAAATTTGGGATTCTCAGCACTTTTTTCGTCCAGTAGTGCTAATAGCTCATTAAACTTTAATTCTGTAGCGGCACGATCACTCATCGTATTTTGGATATTGCAGATAACTTTGTTTCCAATATTCTTCTGGGTTTCCTCGTTGTTGTCAGAAATATCCTGTAAAATTTCTTTAAATGTGTCCAGTGTGTTTTGTGCTGATTTTGTGGCCATTTCACGAAGTCCTAATGCAAAATAATTACCTTCTTCATCACGAACAGAAAACCCACCATATTTAATGCCAAACTTCGATGTCTCATCAGTGTGCAAGGTTGTGTTGATTTTTTCTGACAGTTCTTCTTGTAGTTGTTTTTTGGCTAGACAGAGTCTTTGGATATTCATATTAACAACTGTTGATGGAGATGGTAGTCGGTCAGGTTCTTTTCCTGCTAACTTCAAACAGGCTTCTATGGTCGGTCCTAATCAAAATATGAACGTATATGTAAAATGTACATTTACATTATGTTGGTGCATACATCAAGTAAACAAATCAGAATAAAAAAAAACTTACCAATTTTAGTTGATGGGACATTGTGTTCGAGAAGAGAGTACACACACAAATGGAGTTCCGGAGTGAATGCTTTCTCTTTCTTGTCAAATAGATTGATGACTCTGGTGTCTGTCAAATCATGCAGCTGCTCCATGAGATAGGAAATTTCATCATCCTTTTCCTTAAGGGTATGCTGAAGCTCATTGACAGTGATTCTGAGTTGGTCATTTTCAGCTTGTAGCTCATTTAGAAGTGCTTGGTAGTCTTCTTTAGATGTGTCATCTGATGTTTCCAATTTTGTACACTTAGTTTTCCAGTAGTCCTCTCTCCGTTTAGTGCGTTTGACAGCTTGATTTGATGATTTCAGTTTCTCATGTAGCACTCTATTTTGCTTTATTACATCTTCTGATTTAATGTTAAGTGTCTGCATGTGAGATATTGTTTCAGTCAACTCAGACTTTAGTGCTATTTTCTCCTTAGTCAGATTCTGGTTTTCCATGAATACTGAGTTTGAAATGGACATTGCAGTAGAAAAGGCATCACCGCTAGAACTGATCAGATATGTAGCTTCGGGCATTTTGGGAGTCACTGTATTTAATACTTTAGGTGGAGCAAATTATGTTTCTAAGAACTCTGTAAGCTTTCTGCTACCTTCAGATTTAGATTTGTTTTTTCTGAATTTTTCATATTCTGACCACAGTCGCCTAATAACCACTCTAATTGATGTCGGATTACAGTTATCAGAATGTGACACAATCCATTGGGCAGTTTCGGATACGCCATGTGCTCTTTTAAAGTTAATGACATCAGAATTTAAAATCCTGGGAGTAGTGCTGGACATCTTATGGTCAGCTTGTTGAATAATAATAGCGATGAGACAAATTTTCCACCAAGTTCTAAAAAATATTTACATTATTTTTAGGGATTTCAAAATATTTATTTTTCTTAGTAGAAATTCGATTGCATTATTCGAAGGATAGTCGAGTATTCAGACCATTTTTTTTTATTTAAATCTCATCGATAGCGTATTTATAAACCAAAAACCCTTTTCGTAAATTTATGTAAAAAAATGACATCAAATGCCTATACTAAATAATTTTTACTTTAAAATGTATCTTCTTCCGTATTTATAGTTTTTACAACAACTATATTTACCAAGACCTCCACAGCATCCCCCCCCCAAAAAAAATTGTTTGGTGCACTTTAAACGACCAGTCTAAAGTGCCCTCTCCCAATATTTTTTTTTCAATGCTCCAATTTTTAAAAAAGGATATTAATGTATTTTTTTAAAAATATTTTTTTATAATAAGATGTGTATGCAGTATTTATTTTATTTCTCTAATTAACAAAAATGACATTAGAATTTTAAGGATTTCTTCAAAGTGCTAAGACGACTTTCATGTTCCTGCTCATATTCTTCAGTTATTATTTTTAGGAATCCAAAAATACATTCAATGAACCACTGTTAACATTTTTTTTGAAAGAAAGAAAAGGTGAAATAACTTTCATAATTTATTAATGGTGAGTTTTTTTTTCCTTTTGAAAAGTTCCACTTCCATGAGTACATTGTACCTTAATTTTTCTTGGCATTACAAGCTTCTTGAACTCTGAAATATTAAATATTTCATTTAACTGCATATTTATTATTCATTTGAACATGTTTAAAATTTACCTGTTAACTCTCTTTTTTCAATAGTGCATAAGTCAGTGTAATTTTACTAATTCATATAATCAAACCACGTACCATTTTTTTTTATCATCTTCCTTTTTGTTAAAATTTATGATTTAAATTATTTTTTCTTTCTGTTTTAAAATATTTTTATAAAATCATTAAAGCATTTTATCTTTTAAATTCCTATGTCAAAAAAAACTTCTGTTAATACACTCTATTATTGTATTTGCTTTATACAAAATCATTGAAGAGGCGACAATATCAGTTAAAAGAATTTTATACGGCATAATATAATAAATATAAAAAAAATTCCCCGTGGGGCACCCCATATTCAAGCTATGAAGAGTTGTTCCCCGTAAGATATCCATGGATACTGTAAACAAACACAGTAGGCCTAACCCAAGCTAGCGATTTCGTCAGTTTCGTTGACGGCGTCACTTTCTTTAATAAATTTTAAAACATGTGTGGGGTTATTCTAAAAGCGCTCCTTAGCGCGGGGGTTTATTAAGATACCATGCATATTAATTTGAAGAGGATTAAATTCTGAATCGATCTAATGTTGTTACACATATGCAACCTGTTCTAGAATAGGGTGAACATTTTGTCTAAAATGGGTTATTTGGTATCATTTTGTTCTGCTACTTCTCCAGCGTCTGTTTTTATCAAAGAAATGTCTCACGCACCTTTGTTGTCCTGGAAACAACGGAATGAAAAAGCGCGACAATTACTACCTACTATATTTCAGGTGTAAGTTTTGCATTCAAACGCATTTTTCATTTGATGTAAATATAATTATAAGAGAGGTTAATAAATATAATAAAATATATTTAACAAAGTTTAATAACTTTTTTCATATCTTTATTCTTGAAATAATCATTGAGAGCGGAAAAACAGTAAAATTTGGGGTTTGAAAAAGCATTGTTTTGGTAAGAGTCACATAGCGTTACGTAATGACGTGACTTGACTTGTGGATGCTACTTTAAGTATTAATATTTATTGTTACATGTAACACGACTTGTTGTTTTGTGTTTTCCGTCTGTTGGTACCTCGTTTAGGTGATCACTTTCCGACTTTCTTTTGCTCACACAAATGAACAAGTTATAGAATGGTTAGCCGTACAGCTCTTTAGCCCGTCTGCAATGATGCCCAAATTCACAACTTGCCTGTCAATGTGCCACTAGCCTTTTTTTCTTCGTTTCCTTGTGACAATACAATTTTTTGTGATTTGGCAAGTATCTACACCACCATTGTCACCATCGAAATATTTGTCAACTATTCCAACTACATTTTCTTTAGATTAAGTCAAGTCAAGTAGGTCAAGTAAATTTTATTGATAGTCGACACTTATAAACGGTATAACAGAAATAATATGAGTTTTGGTAAGCTCTGTAACCGACTTTAAGATATTTACAAAAAGCTAAAAATTAGTAAGAATATACATTATTTGTAAAAAAAAAAAAGATCATTTATTAATAAATGAACCATTAAAATAACAGGTTAAGGGTAATAAAGCACAGTTACTGGCACCTATTAAAAAACTAAAAATAAAGAAGCAGCATAAATTATTTTGCAAACGTATGACTATCACAGGTATAAGAATTTTATGCACAATACGCCACAGATTATTGTAACTCTAGGAAGCACTGATCATATTGATGGAATGAATAATAATTGAGAGAAGTAAATAATACATGTATATGACTCTGTGACCGGTCGGCAGGGGATGCTCACTCCTCAAGGGCACCTGATCCCACCTCTGTTGTTTCGGGGGTCTGTGTTTGCTCTGCTCTTATTTTGTATTGTTTTATGGACTTTGAGATTGAATACTGTTCGTTATCTCCATATCCTTCTCACAAGTAAGGACATCCATAAAACACAGTAAAGTACCAAACATTTTCAAGGACTGACAGAAAAAGAAAAACTCAACAACAGGAAAAGCAACATGTAATAATAATAATAATAATAATAATAATAATAATAAAAATAAAATAATAATAATAATAATAATAATAATAATAATAATAATATAACAATAATAATATATTGAATAAAGAAATATAAGTTAACGAAACAAAACAAAACAGATGTCTCACTTATGATCACTGTACCGCTCTTACGTACCTTGCTTTTCCTCTTTTTCTCGCCAATCCTCCTTGTTTCTGACGAATTTCTTTAATAAATCTTCCTGTGTTATCTCTCGGCATAATTTTGCGCGCAATTTATTTAACCGGTATGACATTCGCTTTGAATAAAAACTAAAACCCCGAATAGTTGGAATTACGAATCCGACCGTTGCGACGTAATGCATATTCCAACTCGATTTCCGTGACGTATTTCAAAGGTGAAATTTAAAGTTTGACCATATGTATGATCTATTTTTTACATCATTTTTTTTCAAATTTACCAGTATACTTTATTGAATTTAAGTTACAAAAGGGTTGGCTTTAATAATTGCTTCATAAAAATGTGCAACAAATTACAATGTAAATGGTTATTTTGAAATTAAGCTCATTCTCAAGTCGAATGTCTGATTCCAAAACCTACTTACAGGGGTCTGATAGGTGATATTTTAAACTATGTGGACAAAAATGGGTGGTTAAATGTCTTTTTCTTCATATATAAAGATATATTTTGAATCTTACAACAAAATATCAACACTTCACAAAATTAAATTTTAGGGAAATTTTGGCCTATCTAATGTGTACAACCTAAAATGTAAAAGTAAATACTTAGTATTAAATATACTTAGAATAATACATAACTTTTCTATATCATATTTTGCAACAGCCCGACACATCAATATTAGCCGGAAGGCTAAAGGCCAAAGAGCTGATATTGGTTAATGGTTAATACAGGTTGGGATGTGAAACAAACATGTCTTTATTATTGTTAGTAAGAAAAACAACAACACGCATCAAGTAAAATACAAATAAATCATCATGCACTGATTTCTTACATCTACGTAATTACATAGAGCAGGAATTTAAAATTATGAGAATCAAGAGAATGTGAAAGATAATAAGCACCTTTTTTGTTAATTGTAAATTCTACCGTTGCCGTGTAATTATTCCAACGCGTTGTAACCTTACTATTGATATCACTTATTTTCTGTTTATTCATTGCTGTGGCTGCATATGAAGATTGGTCTGTTATAACTGTTGGTTTACCCTCAAGTGATATATTAAATGAAGTATGTTGAGGAACTGTGGTCTGTTTGAAAAGGAAAAAAGAATAAAAAATTATATTTTAATAGTTAATTTTGATATACGAGTTTCTTTCGTCATTTCACTAACTGATACAAAATACCAATACCTACTGCATATGGATGTTATGCCTCCCAGTTGATTATATTTGTAATTACATGTTTTAATTATGATATTTTATATCAATAAAGATTAATACAAGGAAATCAAGAATTTCGTAATGTCAATTCTTCTCTAATTTTGTTGTCGACAGAATGACTTTTTACTACAAATACGATCTCTGTATGCTCGACTCACAATTGATATTTTATTATTCGACTTTAAGCAGGAATAAAAGTATGTCACAAAAATGTTATTCACTCATAGTAGACTTTTAAAATCAAGTATCATTGATATGCATGCTTTAAAACATTCTTTTTGAGTTTTATTTTACCTCACTGTTGACTTTTGTCGTCTATGTTGATTTATTAGTACTGTTATTGACGTTGGTATCCAGTTTTGTTCGGAGTATGTTTTTAAGGTACTAACCTTTGATTTCCTTTCAGGTGTTGTGTTCAAAGCAGGAGGAGCGGTAAATGTTGCCTAGAGAATGGACAAAAACCTTAACTTTTAAAAACTTTTTAATAGTAATCTTTTACCAGAAAAAACACAATTAACTCTTTCATAGACTCTTTTGATATTAGTTTCGGGAAATAAAGACGGAAATGCTGGACTTGTGAATGAGAAGAGACGTATAATCTCGGCTGTGATGAAGACACATAATGTTTGTTTATATATTCCATAACAAACTAATTCTTAAGAACTTAATTATAGCAGGGATATTGAACCAATGAAAACAAACTGAAAATAGGAATGCACAGATCAAGATTTTGATAAGAAAATCTTTAACCACAGTTCCTTGTTTTCTAAAAATTTTACAAATGCATAAAATACATGTATATACATTTTATACAGATATTTTAAAAAAAACTCAACCCTTGTGTTTTGTTATAACACTTACATATCTTTGTACCATAACCATGATTGCTAATTTGAAAAAGCATCATTCTTAACTTATAAAGCCAGATAATTAAAAAAAAAGATAGTTGCAAATTATGTTGCTTGTATCAAAGCGAAACTCTTTTTAGACAGGCATGTTTAACAGAATGATTTTCAAATTTAAAATCTCCTAGTGAGAATCCAGGTAAGAATATGTCCTCAGTACCCCCTTGCCTGTCGTAAGAGGCGACTAAATGGGGCGGTCCTTCGGATGAGACCGTATAAACCGAGGCCCCGTGTCACAGGAGGTGTGGCAGGATAAAGATCCCTCCCTGCTCAAAGGCCATAAGTGCCGAGAATAGGCCTAAATTTGCAGCCCTTCATCGGCAATGGTGACGTCTCCATATCAGTGAAATACCCTAGAGAGGGACGTTAAACGGTATACAACCAATCATATTTAAAATCTAGGAAATTTGCACTGTTTGTATGATGTAAAAACAATAATGGTCATACTATTGAGCAGAAAACTGTATCCACAGAATTGTTACAATAAATAAATGAACATCCATTTACACGGCACTGTTGACAGGAGGAGATTTTGCTTTTGTCGAAGTCGGTTAGCTTATCACCTACAATTGTAAATGTTTCATACACTTTAATTATTACTATCTTGATAGAAGTGCCACAAGTTATTCGAAATCAAATCAATTAAAGTTTCGAAATTAAAATGAAAGGTTTAATTTACATAAAGAATGAATACACCTTGATCAAAACTTGTATAAGTTTTCCTTGTGAATACGATACAATTGGACCTGTTCTCTAACGGTCCTTTAAGCAGATCCCATATTTTGCGAAATGCAAAGGTGAAGTCATTTCCTATTGCCTCTGGATAAAATAGAATCGTGAAAAAAGTACAAAAAGGCAAATATTTGTGTCTAGAGAGAAGTTCACAAAATCAAGGAAAATAAACATTTATCATCCAGATATAATTTTTGTTAACTAACATCATTATAGACAGGTACAAATAAGTGGAAGTGAATTAAGTACTTTTTTCATAATTGTTACTTTTTGATTGAATTTCTCACCTAGGACTTCTTTGTCATTTTTATGATTTAAATGTATTTCACAGCATTCATTTCTTTTGTCACAGTTTGATTCTGGAAATTTGATGTCCTCTTGAATTACTATATAAAGGAGGTAAATAATTGCATAAAAAGGATTTGAAAGAAGTCTATGGACCAAATTAAATATATTGGAGAATTGGAAGGAAACACTAAAATATAAAATTGTCGAACTAAACCTTCGTTATCCTTATTTCTCAATTACTTTTTTCGAAGAATTTTCTTGTAGATTTTTTTAAATTATCTAGCTCTATACCATATTAAAAAATGTATATGTCGGTACATCTGTTCCTAAGAATCATTCCTTAGCCAAATTTAAAATCGTCAATTCATGATAATTATGGATTCTAGCTCCAATATATCACATTGCAAAATATTACAGAATGTAAATGATTATATTTGATCAAAGAGTGTCCATCTGGTGACTGTTTTTTGCTTTGTATCGACTGTAAATTGTACAAATTTATTTTTTTACCTCTCAAGAACAACTTGACGAAAGAAGTTTACTTGACAGAAGCTTTTAGGGTCGTAATATCCTTCAAGGAGGAAACGTTATAGGAAGTGGAAAATAATGGAATCAATCTTCTTTTTTTGTGGGGGGGGGGGGGATTAGATCGCAATGGGCAATTAAAATTTAACATTGGATTATGTATACATCCATGCCTGAAAATCCTTCATTTTCATTTAGAACAATAAAGCCATGAAAAGACATAATTAATTTGTACACATCCTCAGAAAGTGTACATTCCGATTTATCTAACGATAAATCATTGTCTCTGGGTTAAGGATAAGGAAAAAATTATCCTCAGTTAGTCTGGTTTTATTTTCTTTTTAATACGAAGGTGCAGTTTATGAGAATTAATTTAATTGTTAATGAAAAAATCTAGAATCAAATATTTTACACAACAGCATTGGTGGTTATATTTATGATATTGGAGCATCTTTATTTAATGTTGATTCAAATTTGATTTAATGATACTTTCCATTAACTCAAAATTTCAGTCCACGTTATGAAGTCAACATTTTTAATTATTTTAAAAGGGAAATAAAAAATATGAACATGTTAAGGACAAAAGTGACACTTAAAAAGTGGACAGATGACCCTTTGGTTCTGTTAAAAAATTAAAATTTTAGGTGTCATGTAGATATAATGATAAAGAGAACTTATTGTTAAAAAATATTATTTGACAGTTTTGCGTAACATAATTATCTTGATTAGCCAATGCAGTCATCTTTGTATGAGTCAAACAAGCATTTTGATATGTCATACGCTGTGATAAAAAACACGTAAAAATGTTACTGTTTACGCGACAGATTCAACGTCGTCGTTTAAAATAAGTTTTCAACCATTAACTCCGAGCATATTTGGTAGTTTGTGTAATATACCGAATAAGTAATAAGTTATTCCTAAATTACTTCATTCATTCATAAAGATTTCAAAATATAAGCACAGAGTGTAAATGTATAAATTACATGCATAGCTCTTTATATTGAAATGAGGAAAAGCACTTTTAAAATACAAAATAAATTAAGAATATGTGGTGGAATGTTTATGCCATCCGCAAATATTTGGTCAACATAGCATATCATGTCAAGATAACTATCTCGTCAAGTCATGATAACTTTAAATTCAGGTTAGTCGTCAAACGCCGAGTTTTATCTTGTACAGTCATGATAATCTATATCGTATTTTTGTGATAGCTTTCTCCATAAAAGAAATAATTTATCTTGTATCGCGACAAAAAGTTATCTCGTCACGTCAAGATAGCTATTGCAACAAATGTGATAGGTAATCTTAACTGGAGAAGATATAAAATCGGTGTTTGTCGACAAACCAGAAAGTTGTCATAACTTGACATGATATGCTATGTTGAAAGAAATTATGTGAGCGACATAGATATGCTACCGTAAGAATTAAATATAAAAAAACAATCTTTTCAAGTTTGACTGGTATTTACTCACTGGATAAGAATATTCGGTAAGGCTCTTTATCATCACAGTCTGATTCCGTTGTGAATTCACTGTTCCCCATGCAGAATTTACAGTTGCTTACTAGACTTGCTGGTTTCTTGGGAGGTTCTTCCAGACAGAAGCATGATTTTTTCTAAAGAGATACATAATTATAATATGTTTCGGGCAAATAAATGGACAGGAGATATTTTCCCTTTATAATAAAACATTACATTATTTTGACTTTTGCCTTTTTGAATTCTTCAGGTAGTACTTATACGGTTCAAAATTTTAAGATAAACAAATATTGAGGTTACGTTTATCGTTGCAAAACAACAGCGGTGCTTTAATGTATGCAACCTTTCAATACTCAATCTTAGTGAATCAATAATAATAATATTAATAATAATAATAATTCTACAATTAGCTAACACGCCTTTTACTTTTATTCCATATTACTATCATCTTCAAGAGCTTTTATTCAATCAATTTCGTTTGTAATTCTTATCTATTTAAAAAAAAACTCAAATAAAGGCGTTTAGAGATGAACTACCTGTGGAAGATAGAATTTGTTAATTTAAGAAGGGAAAATAATAGTCACACAGATAATTGGTATTGTTGTCGCGGAAGCATACGTAATCTTACCGTGTATATATATATTAGAAAATTTCAAATTTTCTTTTTTATTTAAAAAAAATGAATTTTATGAGCAACAGTTATAATCGTTAGTAGTATTTGTGTTTCAAAAATTATTTACAATATCCTGCATTTCAAAATTTTAAAGATTTTGTAAAATGATTTTTGTTCTATCTTGACAACATCTCTTAGCTATTAACATATAAAATATACAAGAACCTGAATTGCAAACAAAAATGTACTCGGCGTTCTTTTAGTACATCTCTCTTGACATAATCCGGCTGATGGAACGATCAGGGAATAACGGTTCATTCGTTTGAAAGAAAGATCTTGATCTGAGTAACATCCTGCAAAAATTAAATACACATTTTAACAGTAACTATTTTTTTTTATATAATTTATAATATTTATAATATAATTTTATATAATTTATTCTGACATAATGGGAAATATGGAGATAACGAGCAGTATTTAAGATCAAAAGTCCCTTAAACAATACAAAACAGGAGCAGAGTAAACACGGACATCCAAAAAATCAGAGGTGGGATCAGGTGCCATGGAGAAGTGCACATCTCCTGCTGGCTGGACACACGCCGTGTGCTCCTTGTCATGATTGGGAAATAAGGAAAAAATCACAATCGACAATTCATTGTATAAATAATGTTAGTCAGCATGTGACGCAATGATAAATTGTATTGGCTGACAAAGTCATTTTCTCGTCCATAGAATTTACGAAATGATAATCTTAAACGAGACAGCTGATATCTTTGTTTCATCCTTGTTTCATCAACTTGTTTGTCAATAATTTACAACGTTTAAGAAATTATTCATACGTAGAGCATGCTCTTGTGCATCGAATCAACTGAGATATATAAATTCCGTATCACATTAATCATAGAGCCTGATTGTAAGATTACCTCTTTTGTCTTTTTATAGTAAAAAATCCAAATATAAAACTGGTGTGTCAGACCCTGTGGTATGTTTTTATTTCAAGCTTATTGGGATATATCGAATCGACATAAGAGCGGAAATTACAGTTCTTAATTGACAATACGTCAGCAATATATCTAAATGTCAAGGTGAAGGCCACATCAGTGTGTTTTTTTTCACGCATAAGATTTTGCTCTAATTCTACTTTATCTGAATTCAAAAATAGGTCAGCTAATAAGAGGGCGCAATCGACACCAATGGGAATTCCAATAAATTGTTGGAAGACCTGATCGCCAAAAAACAACAATGATATTGTCAGTCAAAAACTCAAGCTACTACAAAAAGGAAATTTGTTCTCAGAAGAGTAATTGCAAATATTTTTTTTTTTACAATTATATTTTTATGAACAAATCAGACTAAACGATAAATCACATTGCTATATGCACTTTACAATAATACTTGAATACAATCCTTTGTAAAATTAATATATGAAATTAATCTAATCGTTCATGTACATATAATACATTATTTAAATAGGAATGGAGGGTACAATGTTTGTAGTAAAAGTATCCTTAAGTAAATAAATGAAAACATTTTTATATGGTCAATCATATTACAAAATAAGAAAATATGATAATCTACTCAATGCGATTCATAAAATTTTGAAAACGTTTACGTTCTCATGAACTAGCTGTGGATGGGTAAGAATATCTGCATTATGATGTAATTGACGTAAAATAGAAGTGATTGTTGAATGACAAAATATTTGGCAAATCATAAAAGAATTCAATGAAATTTTAAGATTATTATAATTTTTGATATCTAGAATTCATAATAAAATTTATCAAGATTGTTTTAAAATACGGCAAAGAAATATTCAATACTTGCATGGTTAATACTGAGCTTACCCAAATTTCCTATCCAGTGTGAGGTACGTTTATAGAATTGAGTCCAATAAGGTGTGCTTGGGTTAGGTGCAACAATAGTCTTTAATCTTTCCCCATGTGTATGACATTTGTCTTGTGCTTCAAACCACGTAAAACCAAAAACACCAAGAAATCTTGCTAAATAAGTTGGATAATAAGAAAAAAAAAATCACATATAAAAAAATATAATGCATTTTTTTCCCTAAACTGTTCGGAACAAGAAAAAAAAAATAACATATGAAAAAATATAATGCATTTTTTTCCCTTAACTGTTCGGAACAAGAATTTTCGGTTTATTATACAGTTTCAATTACTAGTAACCCTGAGAAAACTTGTACTTAATACATGCACAATCCATGACAACTAAGTTTAGGCAAGCCATCCCGTTTTAAAGACAGCTCTTATTCATTTTGAAACCATTTTAAAATGGATTTTGATTTATTAAGGTATTTTTTCTATCAGAATTATTTCCGTATAAATCATGTTAATTAGATTGAAGAGATTCTAGCAAAATCTTAATAGTATGACTGCATGTTTTAGTATTACTTTTTTTAGTATTACTTTCTAGTATTATTTGCTGGAAATTTTCTTCACTTAGACTTTAATCTGCCTCGGACACCTAAGTGGAATGGTATAAAGTTTGTGCAGTTGATATTTAAAAAAAAAAACACCTGAGGGCATTTTAGAGGAATTTTAAACAGGACGTTGTTATTCTTACGAAATGTTGCAGCAGTTACTCTTTAATGTGACGTTCATATTTCTTTTCATCACCTTTCTGATAATGCTCTGTTACTTTTTCACAGCATCTCCAAGAACAATGTCTACATTTTATATTCTATTAAGTCACACTAAATTACAATTTTGTTCTTCTTTGTGCAATCCCAAAGTAAGATTTTTTTCGTTCAATATTGAAAAAATGTTTTTCTTATAAAAAAAAAATCCTAGAAAGATTTAGAAATAAATTCGTTGACATTCAACATATAATTTCATTGACACTGCTGCCGACGAACCGTAAAGTATGTAATGACATTAAAAAGAGCAAGTGCTCCGTATCCTCTATAATCTTTAACAGTTGCTTTTTCATAAATGCATGCACAAATTTGGAGTTTGAATTGACTTATCACTCCTCGGCTTTAAATATCAAAATAACTATTTTCTTCATTTTCGAATTTTCGTTATTTTTCCCTGATTCTGAGATGATTGTAATGTCAATTATTCTAATTGTAATTACACTATTAACCTTGCCTTTTAAATTTCATTTGTTTAAAAATAAAACAATTTAGCATTTAAAAAGATAAATAATTCATGATTTTATTCATAATACAAATAAAATATGTAAATAAACTGCATTTAAAACAAGATAGTTTATTAAGTTGTTTTAAAAAATTTAAAAGGTGCAAGTGAGTTGTTTTAAATTTGTAAGGAAGCGAGAGAGAGAGAGAGAGAGAGAGAGAGAGAGAGAGAGAGAGAGAGAGAGAGAGAGAGCATATGCAAAACAAACTAATTTTAAAATCTTAAGTGATCAAACCTTTAAATAATATGAACAATGTATCTTGTTGGTAATGTTTTTTTTTTCAAAACGGAACGCTCCATCTTCTTCGACAATACGTATAATGTTAACAGCGGCGAGAGAGAGAGAGAGAGAGAGAGAGAGAGAGAGAGAGAGGCGTGAGAGAGAGAGGAGTGAGAGAGATTCGAACCTGTAAAAATTAACACATTCGTTGTTTGATGTTTCCTTAAGTGTTGAAACATTTTTACATGGTAAATGGAGCCCTTAGTAGTCCAATGCCTCTGATGGAAGAGTCCTGTAATTAAAAAAAACCTCTCAAAAGGTTAAAAGTACTTTTCTCCATTTGAACCACTAAAAAATTACTAGATACAATAAATTTGATAGGGTTATTTAAGGATGACTCTAAATATTGGCCAAATTATTCGGTATAACGTGGTTTGGGTTAATTTACGCTTTATTATCCGCGAAACGTAGATAAATTTTTTATCATATTAATAACGGAATTTATGAAATGGGATGAATTTAAATGATTTGGTACCTTTTTTTATTTTTAAGGAATCACTGTCTAGTTTTGAGGGTATGCCAGGGCATCAACAATAATGGGAAACATTGGATAATTCGCCCGTTATGCTAAAATTATCCCATGTTTCCAACTATTGTTGATGTCCCTGGCATACTCTCGAAACTAGACCGTGATTCCTTCTATTTCCATTTTTACTTGAAATAACCATCTTTAAATAAATTGAAAAACCGTCTAATTGATTAGATTTGAAATGCACAAGGCCCCATGACGTCAAATTTTACTATAAAAAATAGTCCCAAAAACCACGAAACAAATTTATTGATTATTTAGTTACCGTAGTCAAATATCAACATTTATAAAATAAACAACAAAAGAATTTTAAATTATGATTAAAGCAATCTTTTTAACTTTAATTATATATGTGACCTAGATTTAAGTTGTCGGAAGCACGAACATATAATTATAGGCACTATGTCACTTCTCCGCCGACATATTGAATGCATTGTTGCAGTTGATGAAACGAGAGTTGGTCAGCATGGTCAGGAAACCGATTTGTATGGATGTTAAAATAGCAGAAGAAGTTGAGTTCCTTAAGAAGTCGGATGGTAATGACTGAGGGACAATGTCTGTATCAGATGATGGAGTAAGTGCAGATCCACGTGGCAATGTCAATTTCTCCACGTAGCTGTTTACCAGGAAGTGGAGTTCTCGGTCTCACGAGGCCTAGGTGATAGTGGACAGAGTTGCGCTAGTGACTTGCTTTCGAGCCGAAGATAATTCATTATTTATTTTGTTTGTTGAAAAGATATATCATATCAAATTACTTAGTAAACAATTAAACAAAACATGTTTTTTCTTTAGTATATTTATACGCCAATGATATACAAGCAGGTTGACACCTGACCTTTCAGTAATTGGGAAATATACATACCACTGGGCATAACCATGAAATTAACAAGATTCACTTTTGTAGTGTTTATCACAGAGAAAACAATTGGAAATGGAAATATTATGACACGTATCCCTCTTGGATAATACGTGTTTTGTTCTTATCTTTTTTTTAGGGTGGAGAGATTTTTCCAGTTTAACCGTACATCTCGGTCCACTTTATATTTTCACTTATTATTACAGTACCATAAATTCACGGCTTCGACGTAATATTAATTTTACAAAATAAAGTTACTGTCTGTCACTCAAACTGAATCAAGTCCCTTAGAACCAATATCCCTTATTGCCAATCGTCCACCACTGAAGGACAAGTTATTACCTGTGCTAAAAAAGATATTTAACAGAAAATAATTGTGATAAATATTTCTGTTTGTTGTTCTTCTATATCTTTGGTTACATGTGATTTTATAAGTTAAGAGACAATCTCCAACATTTTTCTTGAATCCAAGTAAAATTTTGTAAAATCAGTGATAATATATAAATCTGGATTTTTTTTTTAGATTTCTAAAAATTAAAAATATTCTCTTGGCTGTAGCAGACGACGACAAGAAAATCTATTTGTAGCAGATAAATCAATTATCAATAAAAAACGAGTATACAAATTGTTCGTTGAAAAAAAAATAATTTTCTTGCTATTTAAACAACAAGCCTAATCAAGAAACAAAAATTTTAGGGTCTTTTTTTGCGACTTATTCCCTTTTTTCATGGAACAGAAAATATAACGCATATACAATTTGTTGATCAGATGTTTAAATATATATACAGTGGACCCTCATTTATCCGGACGCTTTGGTTCCCAGTCCATCTGTCCGGATATGTGAAGCATCCGGATATCTGAATCACCAGTTAAACAAGACAAAATAACATTTAAAAATTTAGTTCCAATGAAAAGTCGCCCGGATACTGAAGCATCTAGATATCTGGCGTCCGGATATCTGAAGGTCCACTGTACATATATACTAAAAGTGACACATATGCAGAAAATATGCTTTAGACATTATGAAATAAAATCTTGATATCAATAGAGTGTGAAATATAAAATAAAAAAATTACCTTAATATTCCGTGATAGAACAAAAGTGTGATCAAATATCGCTATTGACTTCCATAGCTGACTGAAACTATTTTTAAGGAGATGGAAGTGTTAAGGTTTCCAAGAACAGGAAATCTTTTAAACAACATACAGGAAAACTTTCTTGGAAACAGGATCAACCGATTGAAATCTTTTCAAGTATGTATGAAATTCTGAAACGAAGGTTAAGGTTCAAATATATCTATATCTTTCCACTTTAAAAATAATACAGGCATGTAATGAACATTGATAAAGAAATTACTATTATACTATTAAGTTAATGTGTTTTGAAAAATTATTTGATATTTAATCAACATCATACAATATTAATAGAAATAATCAAACTAAATACCGGTATTTTGTTTTTATCGATTTTTCAACGAAAAAAAATGGGGAAACTAATTTTAAAACGAGGAAATTAAATTGATATCGTACTACATGCATGCATACAAGATATTATTTTAGTCTAGAAGGAAAAAAATCAATATTCTACAATTCATGATGTAAGCAAAATAACTGCATCTGATTTATGGTGCATTGTGAGTTTAGTATTATAGGTATCAACAAAAAAATAAGCAATCTTTTTTAAGTTCGATTGGTCACACTGTTAACTCCTATGTTTTAATTAGAATCATCAGTGTAGAGTGAAGTGGACAACAATCCTCATAATTATGAACACACATGTATATGTGTTTACCAACTTTATGAATGATGAATTTCTTAAATCAAGTATTAAGAACATGATATTAATGTTAACTGAAACTGTTACATCTCTGTAAGAACATGACACTCAAGTACAGTGTACATTTTCAGTTGCAGAATAAATCAATATTAATTGAGTAACTTTTAAACTTACTTGATACTGATCAATACTGATTAATATTGCCAACGAAATGATTCACCACGGTGCACAACTTTGGCTATAAATGTTGAAGCAACGAATATACTGTTTTTTTTGTCTTACACATCTGAACATATTTTGTTATACAAATGTAGGTAGAACATGTGGAAAATTAATTCTAAAACTTGTTTCCCATATCTTTTACAATTATTTGCTCTTGTACCGTCTAATTTGTATGCATGTTCCGCACTACAAACACTACGTTTGGAAAGTAAAAACTTTTTTTATTTATTATCCGATTAAAAGCGTTTAATTAGATATGGACAAATAATTAATATAGGAAGGGAAGATCCATTTTACTATTACAGAGTCATATATATTTTCATTAAAATACAGTCATTTTCTCTAAAGTGACAAATTCTAATATGAGTATTTCAACTAGTGGTAACAAATTAAAATGGATCATAAAATAAGCCGGAAAGAACATTGCATTTCAGCAGTCTCGTTTAAAGTCATCATGTTGAAGTTCTACGGTCAATAACATTCAGTTAAACGCTGACTGACGTTTTTCATACCAAGTGTACGTCCATTTTTTTTATACACTGAATTGACCACAGATTTACCATTTATTTCCCAAGCATGCCAAGAAACACAGCGGCGGGCGTAGCCGGTTGACAGGGGATGCTCATCCTCCATGGCATCCGATCCTACCTCTGATGTCTTGCGGGTCTGTGTTTACTCTGCTCTAGATCTTGTTTTGTATTGTTTTATCGACTTCTTGTCTTGAATACTGTTTGTTATCTCCTTTTGTTTCTTTGATAAGAAATAGCAAAGATAATCTAAATATGGTACCCATCCTGCCAATTAAGGATCTAAGGTGAATGAACATTAATAAAAGTCACGCAATGGTTAGTGGAAATAAAATGATACATCTTTTATTTTTTAAGTTTATTATGTATTTAAAGTTGGCCGTGGCGGTCAAAAATAAAATTATTTTGATCAAAAACTATTTAACAAATTTTATTATATCACTGGAAAAAAGTGATATAATAAAATATCACTTAAATTTAAAAAAAAAAATATTATATCACTGGAAAAAAGAAGTCAATATTAGAGGCATTGAACATGTTCGCAAATTGGTTTGGTGGCAATGTAGGGATAATACTACTGGATTACTACTGGATAAATCTGATAAAAACTGCTGATAAAATGTAAACGTCTATTTACTATTGCATAAAGAAAGAAAAATGAACGAATCAAATCACGGATGATTTGATTGGGAAGAAAATCCTCTTTTGACTTTTTCATTCAACACTATCATCTCAGGTAAAACACTCTATATACATGTAGTATGTCAGAAATGTCGTTTCAGGCTAATAAATAGTTTTCCATGTTACACAAGGCTATAAATGCTCTTTTGCACGGAAATGTGAGAAATTTGGAGATCTTTGTTGTGATCAGCTTTGGTTGATCACAATTGTTCCCACCTTTGACAGCTGGATTAAAACCTGAACATGTATATGCACACTTTGTTTACAATGCACGAAAGCTTCATATATTATGATACAAAATCAATAAATATCTCATATGGGGAAAGGTTTTCAAAGTCAAGTATTGCAACAGTTATAATTATTTTGTAAAATATTTTTCTATCAGTTATTTCGGAACAAAAACACGTAGGGAGTCATTAGTTTCCAATGTTTTTATACATTTCTACTTTTAAAATAATAATGCACGTTGAGAGAAGAATGTAATTACATTACTTTAAACAAAATATAAAAGTATTAGATTAACATAATTAAAAACAAGCATAAAGAATTAAATTTAAATAGTTACTGTTTATGAAAATATTTAAGGAAACTAATTTTTGTAACAAGGAAGTTAGCTTAATATCGAACTAAATGCACGTATAAAAAGTTAATTTAGTCAATAGTAGAATAAATACAACTGGATATAATATCAGAACATTTAAGTCCATGATTTGAATAAAAAAAAATATTGTCTTTGGCTGTTAGTACGGGGATTTATTTCGCAGTTGTTGCAGAAACAGTACATAACCGGCGTAAGCGGGTTATATAATTTTTCTTTCTGCGACGTAAATTCACATACTACATGTAACAAGCAAAGAAAGATTTTATTGTTTATATTAACATCTGTATTAAAAATCATTAAAAACAAATCAAGTTTGTTAAAATATTGCTTTTTAAGATGAATATGTCATTGTATGCATACGTGATGGAACAGCCATTTTAGTAGAGGTAGTAATTCTTCAATGACAAAATCATTTTTTTTTTGAATGATAAAAATATCACAATTTAATTTTTTATCAGTTAAGAAGCAGTTTACTTAAATATACAGACATGGCGATAAACTTGACAAAAATTAATTTCTACTTATGTACATGTGTATTTCTAAATTCGCCATTATTTTTTTGCAAAAAGTTACATGTAAGTCCTTAAGCTCATTTAATATGAGTGATAAAAATAACACGTAAGTGGAAGTTCATTTCATCAAATGACGATATTTTCCTAAATATATGGAATCCGGATAAGACCATGCAGTTCACTATCACACCATTGAGCTTCAAATTAACGGTTGATTGCGCAATGATGCGATGACGATAATGCGATAGCTCGATGGAGCTATATTGAATATCTCTTCATCTTCATCTCAACATCGCACCATAGTTACTGCACTATCGTGCCATTGCTATCGTGCTATGTCGTCATCGCTCTATCGCTTCATCTTCCCATTACATCATCATCATCATCATCGCTCTATCGCACCAATGCCTAATTGTAATGGAACAATCACTTCATCGTAATTTCATTATCGGGTTATCGCACTTCAGTCCCAAACATTGATAGTACATTGATGCAATAGTGTACTGTGTGACCTTATCTGGATTCCATTTAAATAAAGTATAATTATGTCCAAATTGTGTTGGTATTTGAAGTTATGCTACTTTTACAAGTTAACTCACAAAAAAATGAGACATATAAATTTCCTAGGCATTTATGCAAGAAACCAGAGAATGATGTTGACCATGTTGCCTAAACAATCATATTGTAAATATCTTGCCAAAATCAAACATTTTTGCATTGAAAAGTTTTAGACACAATTAGAAATCACAGTAGAAATAACAAGCTTTACTGTAGTTATAATTTCAAATGTTTTCGTATATGCTACGAAAATATACGCAACAGATATCCGAGGGATGTATTGTCTTACCTTATTTTGCTTTACATTTATATCGGTCAAAAATCACTGAAGGAAAACAAATAACTACTAGAATTTTGAGTCATCAAGGTAGACTTACATAACAAAAATATTTTCAAAATCTGCAATCATTTGGATTAAAAAAAATACATCAAAGATCCTCAACAAATAAAAATGTGAATATTTCATAAAGAATCACAGCGAAATTACAAATTGGTCTGTTACTCTAGATACATTGACATACCAATAATCAGCAAATATTTACAGGCGTTTTCGGAATTGATGTATAAAAGCATCCGGTCGGACTGGTAAACAGATACATGTACATTGTAGCTAGACGAACAGAGAAACAAGTAGTCAAACACGGACTAAATAAAATTTTAAAAGAAAAATGTACCTTTGCTTCCAAACAGTAACGCATTCACGTGTTAGCACAGACTCTCCTGTGTGGCAGGGAAATTTGATAGTGTGAGAATTTGTAACTACATGTAGGTTCCCGAGAACAAGGAAATACTACTGATGAAAATTTTCGAATCAGAGAAAATTAGCAGATGTAAGCTAAAATTGGCTAACGAACTTAGAGAGCTCTGCTCGACGTTATTGGTATTTTGAGCTGAGTGTTTTAATCATGTTTGCATGTGCACGAGATCTATAAAAGATCACGAGATCTACAAAAGTCCAAAAATCTGAAACATGGGACCTGGGGATCATCTGAAGGACAAATGCCCACGTCCAATGGGATACATAAGAAAAAAAAAACCAAAAGCTTACAATTGTATCACTGGACCACTCGGGCTATCATATATAATATTACATGTAATTAGAATTGATAATTTCAATATAGAGTGCAGCAGATAATATTTTTATAAATAAAATTATCATACATGTTTAAAACTTAGAGTAATCATTTCGTTAATTCTATGGTCGATACAATGACCTTGTCAGAAAACACAATTTATCATGGAGACAAATGCTGACTGACGTTTTTTTTATACTAATTGTTAGTCCAATATTTAAACACTTAATTAACGGAGGATGTTTCTAATATTTCCCAATCATGAAAAGGGGCACAAACAGAGTGTGATCGGTCAGCAGGGAAATTTCATTCCTCCATAGCACCTAATCCCACCTCTGATGTTTCGGAGGTCCTTGTTTGCTTTGCTGCTATTTTGTATTTTTTTATGGACTTTGTTATTGAATACTGTTCGTTCTCTCCATATCCCTCATATAATGAAATGAATAAACTTATTAAGGACACTGCTGTTTTCTACATTTGTAGGGATATGATATGGAGACAAAATCAATTTTAATGAAGTAGGTTTTGAACTTACTTGGCACTGATAAATACTGATTGATATTGCCAACAAAATGATTCACCAAGGTGCACAACTTTGCTGGTAAAAGATGATGCACAGCATAAAGATTGATTTTTTAATTCCCTGTATATCTGAACACATTGTGTTAGGCAAATTTAGAAATTATAATTTCTGGAACAGCATTCTCAGTGCTTGATTTCCCAATTTTTTTTTTTAGGTCTTTCCACCTTTTTGTATAAAAAAAACTTTTGACATGCTTATGTTTATTATTATTATTTTATTTCTGCCGGACTTTTGACCGCAAGACTTATCAAAAAACTTAATAGTTCATCGTTATTGCCCCTTTCACCGTAAATTTTGTTATCGCTACTTCATCGAAACCGTTTTTTAATCGTAGAGATACAAATCTTTCACCAATGTCTCTGACTAATTAAGGAGTTTCCACCTTAATAATTGTGAAAAATTTTTGAACCCTTCAATGAATTATTGTCCCTAAAAAAATTTAATTTTACAAAAAATTAAAAATTTTCAATGCTAGAAGTCGTGGAGACACTAAACCAAATGCATCAGATATATTGACCTTTGATCCTTAAATATATATCAAGGTCAAAGGTCAAGGTTATTCCAAATATGACAAATAAACTTCTTTCCATAGCTCTTATGTCCTTAAATATATACTTTCTTTCTTTTGTCTTTATTACGTACTCTCAAAACTCTTTCGAAGGTTTCATTCTTGTCCCCCAAGTTTGACCCTTTTAAAAGTTATTGCTAATTGTGCGGAAAACCTTGTTATCGATACTCCTTTGAAACCATAAACTGTAGAGACATGAAACCTTCACTAATGTCTTAAGGGTCTTTCAACACAACTTAAGAGTTTCAGTGCAAAAGATCTTATAACCCATTATATGAGTTATCAAGGTCAAAAGTCAAGGTCATTCCAAAAATTTCAGTTTTTTAATACTTTAATCAACTTCTTGTTGCGTTTTCATGGTATTTTATTTTAAAGAGTTAAATATTAAGCAAATTTGAAATTAAAAGAAGGTGGAAAATACTCTTATTGTTTTGTGAATAATAAGTCTCCTAGTTTTTATTAGTTTTTGCTCTTTAATTGTAAAATTTGTGTTGGTTTGGAAGTAAATATCTCCTAGATTTAAAAGTTTTATTTTATTATTAATTATACGACTTAATGCGTTAATTTAGAAAAAGGCAAATAACGTATTTAGAAAGCGAAGAGCCTTTTGCTATATTTATACATTATTTTAAATAGAGTCATTTTCTCCGAAGTGACTTATTTTATCATAAGTGTTACCACAAGTGGAAACAAAGTAGATCATACAATAAACGGAAAAGACAGTTGATAAGAAAAGCAAAGATAGTCTAAATATGGTATCCAGCATTCCAATTTAAAGGGGAATTTGCTTATTTTCAGATAAAAAATTTCAAATTTATTGTTCGATTTTTTAAAAATATTTAACTAAGGTTTCTCTTATGATCATCAAAAAATTGAACTTCAGTTGTTGAGACACAAGACAGATTTAGAGCTTCAAATCTCTGTTATGTAAACATGGTCCGTGTAATGTTTTGTTTACATAGATAAATATACTTATGTATGTTCATTCTAAACAATAATTTAAATGAAGAATTTAATTTTAAGTACAATTTGACAGTTTCTAGTGATTTGGCGAATTTCAATTGTTATAAATATGATATTTACTATATATAAACAGAAACAAATCAAGATCCCTGTTTACATTTTAAAGAAGTTTAAGTTCTGTTTCTTGTTTGTTAATCAATAAATGATGTTGCAGATCATTAGATGATGCATTAGTTAGGAAATGTTAGCATTAAATTGGTTTAAAAAATTCAGTTTAAACTGTGTCCATCATCCTTTAATGTATAATTCTTTCAGACCTAATTTTATCAAAAAATGGGAGACTCAGTAAATCCTTTCTACATCATTGAATTATCCAACTAATACATTTAAGCTATGCTTAAGACCTTCTTAAGTAAAAAATTAAGAAAGAGAGTGGGGGACATGGTTGATTGATTGATTGCATGTTTAACGTCCATTCAAAGGTTTCTCAATGGTACAGTGAGCTCATGAAATACCGCTGAAGGGCTTCGAATTTTTACATAAACTAGGCACTCAGAATCATCGAGCAGTGATGGTTCTTTATCGCATCAATGCCTGTCTTGGCATGGGATATCGGAAATGACTAATTAATAAATCGTATTGAATGACAGGATCATTTTATCAACCAAATAATTACGATATGGTGAGTTTAAAGGAGACTGCTTATATTCCTGCTTCAGGAACATGGTTTTCAATTATTTATACATTGTGTAAATGTAAAATTTGGTTTACGTAGTTGATAATTTAATTTGTCGAGCTGAAATGATCCGGAAATGTGGACCAGAAATTTCAACGCATCTCATGTTAACTTCAAAAATTCAACATTCGCATTCCCTTTTCAATCTATGCCTGTAACTAGCATACAGTTGAGAAATTCGGTCAGACCTGTTAAAAAAATACCCTCACCCCCTTTAAATTACACTGACTTGTTATGTTTTTTCTATTAATTTTTATAATTTCAGATATCATGAGCTACTAACAGTAACAATAATTCTTAGACCTATACCCCCTCACAGTGTTGATTTTATTGGTGAAGGAGGTGTAAGATGAATACACATTGACACATTCATGTGAATTGTGAAAACATATCGTTGACTGTTGATTCATTTACATTGGTGTTAATTTAATAACATTTTAAATAAAAAATTTTATCAGAACTAGATGACGCCATTAGCAAGTAGTATGCTAATACTGTGCGCACTCTTCTACATTATGTCGATTCACTATTACGTTATGCGAACACGGGTATCCTCGGCCTTTATATGAGCATAACGTATTTTCCGCGTTCCGCAGGCACTAAAAATGGCGGGAAAGAAAACAGTCGTAGAAGAAATTATCGGCGATTTGGGAATGGCATATTTAAATGAAAACATAAAGCGACAAATGATTGACAATCTTGAAACGTGCAGCGCAAGGCTTTCACACTGCGACTGTGAATTAAAGTCAGGTCGAATTTCAATGGTGTTTACTTTAATTTGATAATTAAATAAATCAAATATTATGAGTGGAGCAGCATTTTTTTAATTTTCATTCTGAATTGTTTTTTTATAGAAGTCTTAAACTTTTTATCTTATTAAGAACATTGTCATATGTTTTTTTTTATCAGTCTCTACCTCTCCTTTTTATTTTAAAAAGTGTTAACACACCGTATAAAAAACGTGCATCAGTGGATTCATGGGGTTGGGGACAGGAATCCCGTCCTTCCATCTTTAGTGACCAAAATATAAATAAGATTAATAAATTTATTGGTTTTACTTTGTAGGACATTGCATAAGATTAGCTGAATTAAGTTGAAAACTTTTTTTCCCATACAACTATAAAGCCTAAGAGCTTCTTCGCCCCCC
>PRKT01000914.1:169196-181899 GCA_003671525.1 Saccostrea glomerata | reverse complement strand
ACGATAGACAGCTCTTCATTTACAGTTGACGTAAGTTTGTGTGGGAAAAGTGTTTTCGTATCAATTTTTAAATTATCGATAAATTGTTCAGGTTTGTCGTATTAAAATTGAATTTCAAGACTCTGGATATTCCAAAGTTCAGTTTTGTTGATTATAAATTTGAAAATGTTGCAAATACTTTTTTTAACTGTATAAACATAAAGACTTTGAGCCAATTTTCATTTGTAATACCCCTGCTCTGATTTGTACGAAATAGCTCAAGTATTCCAGGCTTATCTACGTTTTTAATATTGTTCGTTCCTGGAAAACTTCAGAACCAACGCATTAGGAAAACTGAAACAGATGACCGCACTAAAAGCTTTGATTTGGGTTGCTTTAAGATCTTATACTAATTTCACTTCTATGTATTTTTAGAGAAGTCTGTCAATGTGGCACCAAATTAAAATGTCTTAATACAATATATTTAGACCATGTTCTTTTAAGTCCTTACTCCTTAAAAAATACATAGAAATCACATTTACCCGCACTTGATTGAACATGATAGGGTAAGCTAATATAGTAAAGCTGCCATAATAAAATTTTTTATAAAAGAACTGTTAAACACTAAAAAAACATTTTTTCTAGGTTATGAAGGACTTCTTTAAAAGGTTGTTTTATACAGCAAACACGGACCTCCCTCCAAAGCATCAGAGGTGAGATCAGATCCAGATACATACTTTTAAAAGAAATTGGATTTATATTTCCAAGTAATTTCAGTCTGTGCATTACATGCGGTGCAAACTTCATCAGATATCAACATTTTCCTGGCATTAATATAAAGGAAGTATAGCATTTTCAATGACATGTATATTTCTTTTCTCGGAGAACTATTAAAACATTCTAGATTTCATCATTTATGCTAACTATAAGCATTTTTTTTAAACATTGGAGTAAATAAAATGACATACTTATGACATACTTATGTTTATCTACATTCAATTATTTCTCATATTTCATTTTTCTATCCCTCTTCAATTCAGGTATCCCCTTTCTATTTCGAAGACATATTCATTGTTGAAATTTCAGAAATATAAAGTACACGTTATAAACCTCTGCAATTTACATTACAGTTCCAAAAGCAAATTCCTCATGAGAAAAAATTTAATATGTCAGGAAAATAAGTATTTAAAACATATCTTTATTGCTACTCTGATATGCATCATTTTAAAATAACTGGTGGTACATTGCCCCATGTAGGAGACTGATAAGACTTCAATTAAACTGCGTAAAAACTCGCAAACCTAAAACAGATAAGAGGCCCATGGGCCACATGGCTCACCCGAGCATTGTGGGTAGGAAAAAATAGTAATTGTTTACTATTGAAAAGTTCAAATCAAAAAGTTTGGCCCCGCCCTTCCCCAAGGGGTCATGATTTGAACAAATTTGAATCTACACTACCTAGGGATGCTTCCATATAAATATTAGCAATTATGGCTTTGCTGTTCTTGAGAGATTTTTAAAAACTTTTCCTATATATTTCTTTATAAAACTTTGGTCGCCCAATGTGGCCCCGCTCTACCCCCGGGTGTCATGATTTGAACAAATTTGAATCTACACTACCTGGGGATGCTTCCATATAAATATGAGCAATTATGGCTTTGCTCTTCTTGAGAAGAAGATTTTTAAAGAATTTTCCTATATATTTCTATATAAAAAAATTGGTCGGCCATTGTGGCCCCGCCCTACCCCCGGGGGTCATGTTTTGAACAAACTTAAATCTACACTACCTGAGGATGTTTCCCCATTAGTTTCATCTTTCCTGGCACGGTGGTTCTTGAGAAGAAGATTTTAAAAACATACCACCAAATTTTCACTAATTCACATTATCTCCCCTTGAATGAGGGCGTGGCCCTTCATTTGAACAAACTTGTATTACCTTTATCCAAGGATGCTTTGTGGCAAATTTGGTTGAAATTGACCCAGCGGTTCTTGAGAAGAAGTCGAAAATGTGAAAAGTTTACAGACAGACAGATGGACAGACGGACGCCGGACAAAATGTGATCAGAAAAGCTCACTTTGAGCCTTCGGCTCAGGTGAGCCAAAAAGTAGGTGCAATAAGGAACTCATTAACGTTAGTTACACAGAGAGGAAAATACTAAGTGATTTCAGATAATAAAATCTTTGAACTGGATTTTATAACAAAACCCTTCAATTCGAAAGTCATAATATTTATTAGACCAAATATGGAATAAGTATAGAAAAGTTACATTTCCTGTGTAAAATCAATAGCTTTGAATTCTTCTCAGATCATTTACCCGTAATGTTTTAGTTCTAGTTATTATAAACTCTAATATTCTGGGCAGAACAGTGAACATACACGTCACACTGGCTAGTCATGTTTGAAAAAAATTATTTTAATTCTGTCACAGACATATCCATCATTTTGCCTAAACTGTATAAGGTAGGAATAGGACGTTTAATATTCTTGTTATTATAAGTATATATAAAAAAAATACCTATCCATTGCAAATGAAATATATTAAATAGTCATAATTATTAAGTATTTAAGGTTTTATCTTTAGTTTGTTATAATGCATTATATAATATATATTTCAATTTCCTCTTTCTTTTTATCTCTGTAGCCAAGATGGTAAAATGATATGTTGCGCATATTATAAATGGGACAATAATACCGCTAAATTTGTTGGTAAGATACGATAAAACAAGCATATTAAGTAAGATCTATTAAACAAATGTATGTTTGCTGAAGCTTAATTATGTCATATCTTAAATATTTTAGATTTTCTACTCAACATCGGAAGAAATAAAATCGTTTGATCATTATTACTGTTGATTGTCCTAAACTTCAGTTTCAAAATATTTTCCTTTAGAATATTTTGCAATTTAAAGGACTGTTTATTTTCCCATGAATCATATTTATCACCTTTGATTTCAAATAAATATAACATGAGATCGGATATCCCGATCAACAGATAGACGTCGAAGATAACATTTGGTGTTTCTTAATTACACAAACAAAACATATTATTATACGTGTAAAAGATTAGCAAATACCTTTTTTTACATGTAGGTATTAAATTAGCTTTTAGTATCTATTTAATTAATTTTTTTTTTTCATTTTGTTCCGAAATAAACAGAGTGTCCAATCGGATACCATGGTGTAAACTGTGAGACGCTTTGTCTGTATCCAGCCTATGGAATATTCTGTCAGGAAGAGTGTACTTGTAACGACGCTACCAGATGTGATCCTATTATTGGATGCACAGCTACTAGTAAGAAAAGTAGTAGAGATTCGGGTCTGTGTACAGTACCGACCAGACCCAACCTGACACAAAGCAGTCCCAGAGCAGTCCAAGGGACTGCTATCTGTGGGATTTAGCAGTCCCACAGCGGTCCCAAAGCAGACCCACAGCAATCCCACAGCGGTCCCAAAGCAGACCCACAGCAGTCCCACAGCGGTCCCAGCAGTCCCAGTGGTCGCAGAAAGGAGTCCCAGCAATTTTTTGGATTGATTGATTAATTGTATATTGTTTAACGTCCCTCTGGAGAATTTTTCACTCATATGGAGACGTCACCGATGCCGGTGAAGGGCTTCAAATTTAGACCTCTACTCGGCACTCAGTGCCATTGAGCAGTGAGGGTTCTTTATCGTGCCAGCGCCTACCGTCACGGTGACACGAGACCTACGTTTTTAAGGTCATATCCGAAAGACCCGTGACTTTCACTTCTGATGCCGAGCGCTTGGCGAAGGAACAGTCGCTACCTATTTTTACGTCTTAGGTTTGACGCGGCGCCTGGAACGAGAATCGAACCCGGGCCTCACGATCACGAAGCGAACGCTCTACCACTAGGCTACCGTGAACGGTACAGTTTTTTGGAATAAAAATCTTCTCCTGACTTCCTTATTTAACTTTTTTAAAATTAAAAGTTATTCTAAACTACATTTGTATAAGAATAAAATCTCTAAAAAATATTAATTAACATTGATAATCTCTACTTATTAAAAAATTTTAAGAAATCCTTGCTTTTTTTAAATTTAAACGCCTCTCTGCTGCAAGTTAAAAATACAGAAATGAAAGAAATAACAGTGTGTAGGAGAGTTCTTAAATGTTGTTAGAGAACTCAAACCCTAATAATAATCACAGCTAAATTATTTAAACCAGCGAGTGACTGAGTGATCGAGCCATTGGAATTCAAAATGAGGACGTATATACCTTGGTTCTTTGTGTTTTGGAAAACGATACTCAAAAACACAAACTTCCCTTGCAATATTTACTTTGTTGTTATCTATAGGTCCATTAAGGATGATAAAAACAATTCCCCATCATTTCCATCTTCAGATATCACACAATATATTAAAAATACACACTTTTTGCCTGCTTCCAATTACACTTCATTGTGGTCATTTGGCCCTTGACCCTTCGTACCTGCGTACTTGTCGGAAATGCCACTAGTCTTCTATGCACTGCTGAAGAATAAATCAAAATAAAAATAGGCTTATTTTTTTTCCTTTTATTTCATTTCTTTCACATTTTAAACATCCAATAGCTATCATTGTAGGATCTGATCGAGAAATTTCATGCATTTCTTTTTTTGGAAAGTATCCTTGAGCTTGACCAAATGATACCGAGTCAAAGTCATACCAAATATTCATTTCATAATCTTTAAATATAAAATATGGCCTTTTAACATTTTTCCTCAATTTAAAGTTCTGGGTCTGAACTCTAATTCAAAATATATTGTTTGTTGGGGTATAATAAGTTTAATTCAAATAGTTCTGCGTTGATGATTGCTCTGTGTCTTATAAAATAATTATATCACCCCTTTTAGAGACCTTTCTTTCTATATATCTATATGCACACAATTTGTTTGTAATATACGATCCAACCCAAATCTGGTGATTTTTTGTATCATAACTTATGCTTTGAGGTCTGCTTATGCCTTGATTTCGAGTCTCTATCAATAACAGGAGATTACCATCCTTGTCGATCATGTGCACAGTGTGGGAGTTACTATCACACACCAGGATGTGTGACATTGCGTCTGTGCAGATTCCACGTGGTTCTAATGAAGAATCTGTGTAAGAGAAGCGATATCTACCGCTTCGCTCTGTAACGACTACAGCATTACGTAGAAGGTCAGACACAATAATATCTCCATTGCAGTTTTCTGTGATATATACAGGATTACAATAAATCTTTTGATGTGTATTGCTACTTTGTATTGTCTGAATGCATTTTCCTTTTTTATTATATCGTGTTACTTTGCCAGTAAGTCTTTTAGCATTAAACATCCCAACCAGTATATCTCCATTTGAGGGGGAGCAGCAAACGCACCATGGCATCCATTGTTCTGTTTTCTTTCTCAGTGTAGACTTTGTTCCGTTATCATTTGAAAGTTGCTTAATATTTTGGTATCTGTTTATATAAATAAGTCCACAGGTATTATTTACCGTGTGTGCGCCCCATTGACTACTTATATCTGCCAGACGATGCAGTATCTCACCATCTGCGTTTGTCAAGATGAGGTTCTTTTCCATGCCACTGATCCAGATACGGTCAAAGGACACACAGGATATGTGTCTTACACAACTAACATTTTTTACAGTGACAGATTTATGCAGCACGGGTTTTGGCATCATTTTCAAGAGGCGTTCATTTCTTAATTGTTTTTTTCCTTTTTCTAAGGTCTGAATATCAATCAATGATTTAATTGCATCCTCGAAGTTGATTTCTTCTTTTTTTGAGAGCACGGTGTAAACTGTAAATTTAGGAGTGTATTTTGTTTTGTGGACACGGATATTCTTTAGAAAAAGGATAATTTGTTTTGGCCTGTTTGCTAATTGTTCATATCGATGTTCAAAGTTTTCTACACTGTCCATTTTCTTTCTCTGTTGTTGCAAATTTTCCTTGAAACATTTGTGTAACATAATAAAATCGGATATCGCTGTGTCAATCAGAAATTTTAGTCTTTGTGCCTTTTTTGTAATCTTGAATTCTAAGTTTGAGATTACTGTGCGACAGGTTTTTATATCAGTGTTTATTTCTGCAAGGAGAAAGCAGCGACCGTAGAGAGTCTCGCTTCTGATGTTGAGAAAGAATTCTCTTACTTGTGTGTGGCTTTTTTGAAACGCTTTTCTAATACCCATTATTTTGTGTTTTTTGTGATTTTTACATTTGCTACAGACAGGAGTTTCACATGATTGACAGAATTTTCTATAAACCTTCCCTGAATGTTGCATACATATCTCTTTGACTGGGATATATTTATATTTTTCACGGTATATCATGACGTCATGGTATATACTATCTAGATGAAAAACGTGTCCATCTTTACATTCTAGACATAGATCATGTTTACACGATTTACAGTAGAATTCTGCATCACCTTCACAATAAAAACACTGTCGTACTTTACATTGGGAGGTGTAATTTAGCCTCTTTCTATTCTTGAGCGTCATAGCTGATAGGAACTCCATCAGCTGAAATGAATAAATAAAAATGAATGTAACGTTAAATAGTAAGACTTCATTCACACAGGTATATTTCGTCACACTCGTTCTCGGGACAATCAACTAAATGAGTCCAAAAGCATCCAAGACTAATACGTGTTTACAATTCAAAAGTCAAATGTGGTTAAAACATTATATTCCAAAGACACTGCTCCATTTTCCAAACTAATTTTGGAGTTTTTTAGATGATTGATCAGCTCCATCAGATCAACGCCTTGACATTTGCATGTACAGAAAATCATTATTATATTTAGGGGCAAAATAATAATTGGTCACATTGTATTGCTGTGTGACTATACACATAAATATCGGGGAAAAAAATTATACAATTGACTACCCCTTTTGAGGTCAACATGGTGAAAAATAAACCGAGACCTGGCCCACGAGGTGACCTGAACTGACCGAGGCCGCGTAGCGGCCGAGGTCAGGGCAGGTCATCGAATGGGCCAGGTCGAGGGTCCTTATTTCACCATGTTGAACTCAAAAGGGGTAGTCAATTGTTTTATTATACCGATATATATATATAGTTGTTTACATTGACGTCTGCAAGTTGTGCAAGTTTTTGCATGATGATTACAGTCAAAATCAACTCTTTAACTCTCTAAAGAGCCGCTTCAACATTCCATTGAACTGTAGGCTTATAACGAATGCAAAACAGACCATGCACAATTTTAAAAACATGTCATTTTTTCTCGAATTATTATTTTATGCATTAACTTTACTCAAAAAGGAATTTTTGATTAAGAGTTCATAATTTAGCGGTCATGAATTATAATGACCGGGGTCCTAGGTGATTCCTAGGTCATTAATGCTGTAAACAGTACCATTTGGAGTCATTGTTGTTTTTTAAAGTCTTCTTACCAGCCAATCGAATTCGAGTACTATCAATAGAGGTATAATAAAATGTTTTAACAACACGATAACATCTACGTCCCTTTAAGCCAGTGTTTTATCGTAGACAAAATGCTTCACAAA
The DNA here is from genome assembly GCA_003671525.1 of Saccostrea glomerata. Lineage (NCBI taxonomy): Eukaryota > Metazoa > Mollusca > Bivalvia > Ostreida > Ostreidae > Saccostrea > Saccostrea glomerata. The sequence continues at coordinate 174,413 of PRKT01000914.1, read as the reverse complement.
GCAAATTTGCTAATGTGAGATTAAAAAAATGGACTCCAGTTGACATTTGAAGTTGTCTTTATTTTAAACATTATTGAGTACATGTAGCAACCAATAATGCATTGCGACATAAAGTTGAGTGTCAATTTCTGCTGTCGTCAGAAAATCTATTAGCCTCGACCTGTTGAGGGTACTTGATTGTGCTTGAATAGCTCTTTGTGTTAATTGCTAATTTTTTTTTCAGGGATGACAAAAAAGTTAATAAGTGTCGAAAGTGATTTTTTTCAATAAAGTGTATGTAAATAGTTTCTTGTATTTCTTTGTGTATCTTAAACAGGTGGCCCTGTCACACCGGGACTGCGTCGCGTCCTCAAGGCGATCGCAAGGTAGCTTACCCAAAATTTCTTTAGGCATGCACAAAATACGCGCCGTGTAAGAGCAGCATGATATAAGAATGCAGTAGAAACATAGTGTGATCGCCGTGTTGAGATCTCCAACAACGCAGTGATTACTCCATACACACGCCGTTTAGAATCCCATGTAGACCTCTTGGAGACGTTGCGGAGTCTTTGGATGTGTCATTGTGTTTCTATTGCGTTTTTACGGCGTTCGTAATGAGATTAATCGTCTTGCTATTCTTTTGACTGCGATTACTTAAGGAATCAATGTCTGGTTAGGATAGTATGCCAGGGCATCAAGATAGTGGAAGAAAATGGGATAATTTGCATAAAAGCTGAAGCCCGTTTTGCATAAATTATCCCATGTATTTTCTTATATTTCCATTTCATTGTAAAATAAAATTGTAGATTTAGATTTTTCAAATGTAGACAAAGATTTAAATTACACGAGGACTTCCATGACAATTTCAAAAGTCTTCTCCCACTGACGTCAAATACAAAGGCAGCCGCAGGAGATATACATGCATATTTGGCCTCCTTAACGTCAAACAGAGAAATAGATGCGCACGAGATCTGCATGCATATTAGACCTGCCTAATTTATATTCCGGTAGAATTATCAAGATATCAACTCCGCTAACTTTCAAAGAGATATCAAAAAGAAAAAAAATAGAAATGGAAATATTATACACTTATCCAATGGTTGTGAGTGGGATAGCTCTTTTATTAAACCCGTGACCGGGAACTATTCCCCGAGGGCTTGCCCGACGGGAATAGGTCCTGTCAAGAGTTGGATAAAAAAATTATTCCTCTCACAACCAGTGGATAAGTTTTATCATACTGGTGTTTATTATAATTTCTAAGATTTTAATTTTCTTTGGATTTAGATTATACTGCAAAAAATGAGCTGAATTCCTGATGACGTCACAATGCTGCTAAAGTCATTATGTCATCCTCAGACTATAGATTTAATGTTGGAAATTAAAATTAGCGGCAAAAATTGCATGAAAATTTTCCGAGGGGTGGGTAACAACTATACCCCGGGGTATAGCTTTCTATGTTGGGAAATTTTCAGACTATGAAGAATACCGTAGTTATTTTACCTTCTGAACTTTACATAGGAAACATTTTAACATAAGTATAATAATAGTTTATAACGACAACTCGAAGTTGTCACTGGGGTCGTTGTGCTTCTTTGGCGTTTCTACAACGTCCGTTGGCGATCACAGTGCGCTTTCAAGGCATTGTTCAACGTTGTCAGTCAGCTCACAAAACCATCTAGCAATGTCCTCATATTTGATCAATTGTTCTATAGTTAAAGTATTGTTGCACTATAGGAGCATTAAAGTGAGAATGGGAAGAGAAAATTACACCAGACCTTGTTCTGTTGTTTCCATGGAGTTGCGGGAAAAAAAAACATTTCAGTGTGTTTATTTTTTACTTTCATATTGAAATCAAAGAATATAAAAAAATTCTGAAGCGATAAAACAGAAGATTGTAAGCGTTTAGAATAAAACTTTTATTAATTTAGTACTAAACTAGAGGTATTGTGAGCAATGAACGCACTAAATAATACCCCCGCCTCCCATATGATTATAATGAAAAAGTTTATGTTTTGCTGTGGCCGGGAAACCCAAATTATGTGTCGGATAATCTAGTGAAATAAGAGATGCACAATGACAATATGTAGTAAAGATTCTGTGAAGGTTTCATTAAATTACACTCAGTTGTATAAGAGGAGTTGCGGATACGAGATGGGTACCCCAGAGCGTAACAGACAGACGAACGGATGGACGTACAGATGGACGAACATACCGATTGCAGTATACCCTCCCAATTTTCAAGCGGGGGTATGATTATTCAAATAGATCATCTTTAATCAATTTCACATGTATTTCAAGGGGGAAATCTTATTAAGAACATCATGACCAAAGCTATTTGCCCAAGGGTGAGAAACGTAGTCCATGGGTCTCTTTTTGTGATCACTATTATTTTAATATAAAATTTAAATATATCATAAGATGAATAATATTCATTTTCAGATGTTATTTACAACAACGTTACCCCCCCCCCCCCCCCCCTGAAGAAACTGATATAGTATCACATATCTCTCAGACAAATGAGCTCGACCAAAGTGATGAGCATGTACAAATAATTCTGTGGTAATTCTTCACTCTCATTTATTTTACAGGTGACATTGTAACAATCTTTCTCCGATCCTGATACCATTTTAAGTGAACTGATCAATTCCATATGGCGAAATCCTTAAATCGCCCAATCAGCAATTGATTTTTGTAAATGACGTTATTTGCGTTTGGGATACTTTTCGATTCTTTATTCTCGTGATTGAAAAACGCAAGTAAACAATGGTCCGTAAGATAACATGCCATTCTATGAATAGCTATGGTGTCATCCAATATCTTCTAAATATGTGATTAAGAATCTATACTGAAGCTTCATATTTGTACTATAAATAATAAATGAACATAGCTCAATTATTGCTTCTTAATTATTTTTAAAAAACCTCTGATTTCATTTTTTAAAACACGCGTCTTTATTTCTGTCGATGACGCAATCTGTGCGTACCTGATAGATTCGAGATCACGTGAAGAAAACAATACCGTCTTTTGACTTCACCGTATGCCAAGGGTTTATAAGGAGAAAAGAGTATCAGAAACCCTTGACTAGCGAAGTAGGTTAGCCGAGGCTTTTATATTTAAAACAACAATTCGAGACCGAGTAGGTTATCCTCCAACATTTTCGACAACAAGAACTTTATTTCTATTTTCTATTCTACAAAGATCATGAAGGTCGCTAAAATACGGCTGATCGTTTCCTCTATAAAAACGAAATAGGTCACCATGCCTTATTTACGCTGTTCCATTTAACACCAGAGGGAAAATTTGTTTGCTTATATGTGTATGAGCTTTTGTTGCGTTAGAAATAGCCTTTTTAAATTTCAAATTCGTTCGTTATATTTATTGATTTATTTTAATGAATATAATTTAACAAAATCATGTTCCTGTTTAATTGCTTTATTGGTGTTTAATTGTGTAGGAAGGTCCGTGGAATAGCCCCGTGTGGCTATAAAAATTGACATTCATCAGCATCTTGATACAATTTAAAGTGTTCAGACACATCGATGTGGTCTAAACAAATATTTCATTTTAGAGTCAAATATTCATTTCAACTGTACAGGTTAGATATGTGTCTCTGATCTGATAATTTTTTTTATTATGTTCGCGATTTATTGGAAACTAATGTCCGCGGGATTTCTTTGAGGTCAGCAATAATCGTAGTAAAGGATCATTCTCTATAAGGCCTACAATGACTTCAAATTTTCAGATAGTATTTATTCCTTAAAAATTGCATAAATCACTAGACTTGTGTTCCAATTTAATGATAAATATTGGTTGATTAATGATACAATAGTAGTTTTAATGATATAGGGTCACAAAGTAGGGTACTATCGGTCCGTATTAGCATTAGAGTAAAGGGAAAACTCAAGAGGGTGGCTGTGTTAGATAACTCCTACGCATGTCATAACCACCTTTAACCAACACCAAAATTTGCATGTAACTTTCGTATAAACATAAAAAAACTACCAAATTATGAATTTGGTTAAAGGTGGTTATGACATCTAAATAAAAACTTTTCACTTCATTTTTACGATATTTGCAGAAAAAGCTAACTTCTCACATTGAAGGATATTAGCTTATGTAGATTATTTCTTTTTATAAACTTTTGGTTATATTACAATTTTCTGTTGATTTACTAAGGTTTATATCAGCCATGCATATTTACTTTTAAAAAAGTGAACTTTTTACTTAAAAATCTAAAAATCAAAGGACTGAGAAGAATGGATGTCATGAAATTTTAAGTGGAGACGTTTCTTTGAAATGTTTAATAAAAATTAAGAAATAAAAACTTTTTATAGAATATAAGGTGTGGATATGAGTTATCTTTTATATTTATAATGATAGTTTAGTATATCTATATATGCTACTTCTTTGAACTTCGTTATGAGCTTTGCAAATATTTTTTTGTATTTCCTGATGAGTACTGTATATATTCTAGAAATGATGAAAGCAATTAATCTTTGTTGAAGTGACAACATGCATTTATTATTTGTATTATAGACTTTTTACCTACGGGTACACAAAAATTTTTTATATGGACACTTTTGTACGAGTATCATGTGACTCATATTTTGTTAACTGGGACTTAATATTGAGAGGACTCAATGTATTCATCACACTTGTTTGATATCATCGACATAAGTTACGATAACATTAGTCCTGTCTTAGAAAATAAACTAGTAAAGTGGAAGGGGATTCCTAAATGTATTATGTGATTGATAAATGAATGTTGCTTTACCCCATTCAAGGATTTTTCAACCAGATGAAGAAATCATCCAATTAAGGTCAAGTGTTTATGCATAGTTGCAATAATAATCAACGCCCAACGCAGGACGGGACCCTTTTTTGTAAAAAAAAAAAAAAAAAAAAAAAAGAAAGAAAGATAATATCCAAAAGATGGATGACATTTACTTTAAATTACTTAAGAGACTTAGGTAAGGAACTGTCACTGTCCGTGTTAAGCAAGTTTTTGACGTTGCACTGGGAAAGAGACTGAATTTAACCTACAAGTTTCAAGAACGGGAAAGGAGCATCAAACCCTAAGGGTCCATTTTGTACCTGGAATGTTGTAGAACTCTTAAGTCCGTATACTAGTAAATACGAAAAATTCAGAATCAGGTACGCATAGTTGAAGGAACTGCTAAAATTCTGCACCATTTTATGCTGTGCCGTTATACATGAGGGGCGGGGGGGGGGGGGGTC